>CAWVRF010000518.1:0-56000 GCA_963932465.1 Maratus speciosus | reverse complement strand
TGTCCCTTATGAGTACATTAGCTCATTCAATTATTCCTCATCACCTGATTTTATTCCATTTAAAGAAAAAGAACTCTTTCATGTACTGCGCCTTCAGGACATAAATAAAGCTCCAGGACCGGACGATATTGATGGAATAATTATTAAAAATTTGTGTAACAGATTTACAACTCTTATGTTGACGCTATTTAATACTTGTCTTTTACTTGGTCACTTCCCAAAATGTTGGAAACGAGGAATGATCATCTTTTTTCGAAAACGTAATAGGACAGCTGAAAAAATTAATTCGTATCGACCTATCACTCTTCTCCCTATGATGGGTAAGTTATATGAAAGACTTTTAAAACTTCGAGTTATTACGATGCTGGAGTCTTCTAATTATCTTGATGATGGACAACATGGCTTTCGTGAGGGACGGAGCACCTTGACAGCACTTTCTGCGTTAAAGAATATCATTGGAGAAACACTATCAGTATATAAATACTGTGCAATGATTTCTTTTGATATCAGTGGTGCCTTCGACGTTTTGGATTGGCGTATTGTAGCCGATATCATAAATATCTTACCTATTTTTGATTACATGAAGTCTACACTTAAAAATTACATGAGTCATAGGCTTATTTGTTTTAAATATACGCATGGATTAACATGGTTTCATGTATTCCGTGGGTGCCCGCAGGGGTCATGTCTTGGGCCGTTTATCTGGACACTAGTTGCTGACAGGATTTTAAAGAGTTGCAAGCAGAGAGGATTACTGATTATTTCTTATGCTGATGATAGCGTTATTATAGAGGGCGCAGATACGCGCTCTGCGCTAGAACATAAAATGAATACTAGTGTTCATCACTTTTCGGATATCTGTTCTATACATCATTTGCGTATTAGTGCAGAGAAGTCAGCCGCAATGCTGTTTGGGAGCCACACTCTTAGTAAAAGAAGACCAATTTTTAAACATAATGGCAAAAGTATCAGTGTAAAGGACAATATTCTTTATTTGGGATTTCTACTTGACAGCAATTTTCGCTGGATGGATCACCTAGATATGATTAGAACTAGGCTTAACGATTTCACGTGTAAAATGCGCCAAACCAGAATTCGTGATAGAGGCCTTCCTTCTATTTATCTTAAAATATGGTACAATACCGTCTTGAAGAAACGTATTTCATATGGGCATGAGATCTGGATGCCTGACTTAAATCAACATGGAATAACAAGATTACTCTCATGTCAACGTCTATGTCTGCTATCTGTCTTAAAGGCATATCGTACGATTTCTAATGACGCATTGTGTGTTTTGGTGGGTGCTCCACCACTTGACATAGAACTGAATTTGTCTTCTAAGCGTTATAATATCATTTATGGAAATGGTACAGTCTTGATTGACAATATGTGTTTTAAAGGTGAAGATTTTATGAATAAACTGAGGACATATAATTATCCTTACTTCTTTGAAAACTTAAATATAAAATTTGTTAAGCCAGTGGTTGATACAATACCAGTGGTGAATCATCCGATACTGTATACTGACGGTTCTCGAATGATGAACAGTGTAGGAGCTGCATTTACGGTTTGGTATAGGGATTCTTTTATGCTAGACATGAGATTAAAATTACATGACTATAACTCTGTTTTTCAAGCAGAATTGGCTGCGATAGACGAGGCTATCAGTTGGTGCATCGACTCCCCGCATGATTCATTTCATCTTTATACTGACAGCTTGTCATCAATTTACGCTCTTCAGCGCTTATTTCCATCTAACGGTCAGCTTTTTAATATCTTCAACTCTTTGCGCCTGTTACATAATAAAGTCATATATATTGGCTGGATAAAATCGCATGTTGGAATACCAGGAAATGAAAGAGCGGACATGTTGGCAAAATCAGTTATTATAAATGATCTGTATGATAAAGTTCTACGCATTCCTGCACCAACTTCTATTTTAAAGCGTCATTTTAAAACACTTCTACATGATCAATGGCAGGTTTCTTGGGAAAATTCGGAGAAGGGAAGAGATACTTATGCGATATTAAACAAGGTTAACGATTTATTTCTATGTGAATCCCAGGTGATAGGTTATTTTCTTTCTTCACATGGAGCATTTCCACAGTATCTGTTTAAAATAGGAAAACGCCCAGATAACAGGTGTAACTGTGGTGAAGTAGGAAGTATACAACATTATTTGTCTGGACATTGTCCGTTAATGCATTGTACATTTAAATTCAACAGGAATTGTACACTGAGATGGAATATTCGAAACGTTCTCACCACCCGTTCAAACTATAGAAAACTGTGTGCTATGTACAACGCACTTAATAGGGAATACTCATTTATTAGGTATAAATTTTGATAATTTTTACACTTGTAACTTTTTACTTCTATCATACTGTTAATACTCATCAGTGGTTCGCTACGGACATTACGTGGTTTTCTGACACTACATCAAAGGCTCAACATTGTGCCTTTTATAGTAACTGTCCTTTGTCTGACATTTTTGTTGGCGGTGATTTTCTCTTGAGGTCTGAACATTATGGTGATCTTTCTTCAAGTTAGTTTATCTTATATAAAACTTTTATGAACATTTTTCTTTCGAACACTGGACTCATTTGAACATTAGTGAACAGTGAACTTTTATGAACATTTACACTTCATAATCTTGAACAAGGATTTATAGTCTTAACTTTTGTTATACATTTAAGTCACTTCACTTTTGTTTTTATTTTTATTATTATGATGAAAGCAACATCAATTGTTTTGTAAATTTACGATTTACTATGTAAGTTCGTCAGAATATGTGCCTTTTCCCTGTTATTTTGGGTGCTTTCCGATGTCCGGCATCGGTGATTGTTGTGGGGATTTTCCACCGGAGCGTTACATCCTATGCCATTCTTTGGTTGGTGCTCCGGTCGGGTGATCAAGTAAGTGAACAAAAGCATTTTTGTATTTCGAAATTTGTTTGTAACTTCTTGTGCCATTCACTGATTTCAAGATTTTACGAATAGAAGTGCCTTATCCGTGAAAGGGTTAAACGACTAAGTTACGACTAAGTTACAAAGGTCAAGTAATCACATCATATCAACTTTGTAAGACCAGTGGTTGACTCGGTTCCTATCTATAACCATCCAGTAATTTTCACTGATGGATCAAAGATGAATGAGGGTGTTGCGGCTGCCTTTACAGTTTATTATCATGAAGCTTTTATATTTGATTTCAGAGTTAAACTTCGGTCATTTAATTCAGTTTATCAAGCCGAATTGGTGGCAATTTCAGAAGCAATTGACTGGTGCAGATCTACAGCTTTTAAAGTTTTCCATCTATACACTGATAGCTTATCATCTTACAGCGCTCTTCAGAGATTATTTCCTACAGATTCCTTGTTGTTGAAAAATTTTACCAACTTACGTTTATTGAATAAAAAAGTTATCCATATAGACTGGGTGAAGGCCCATGTTGGTATACAGGGGAATGAAAGAGCAGACTATCTGGCAAAATCTGTGATTATGTATGAAATTTTTGATAAAGAAGAAGACATACCTATACCTATAAGTTACCTTAATTCGGCTTTGACAAGGAAGATTATTTCTGACTGGCAGCATCATTGGGATAATAGTAACAAGGGTAGGGACACCTTCAGTTTATTAAGACATGTAAATACAGATTATCTTTGTTATTCACAAATCTGTGCATACTTTTATTCTTCTCACGGTGCATTCCCAACCTATTTATATAAGATAGGACGTAGGGATACAGAAATATGTCTTTGTCAAAGAAGGGGTGATGTACGTCATTATCTTTTTGATAGTTGCCAGGTCTCAGATACTCGTTTTTATTTCCATCGAAACAGATCGGTGGAATGGAACATTTGCAACATCCTCAATTCGAGATCCAATTATGGTAAACTTAAAAAGATTTACAATAGCTTAAACAAGGCATTTTCATTCATAAAGTATTCTTTTTGTTTTACAGCTCATTTATTTTTATATATTTTTAAAGTGTTGCTCCTCTGGTTACAGCTTGATTTGTGGCTATGTTTTTTTTTTAAATTAGTGCTCAAGCTTGGGTGCTTAAGTTTAGTATTCTCTAAACTACTGTGTTTAAAAAAACTATTGAATCCTGTCATGAACAATGTTAAAACTGGACATTTATCTTTTAATGGAAAATCAATTTTAGAGACATTTTTAATAAACTTTTGTTTTTACGGGACATTTCTTTTTTATGGACATTTCTCATTCAAGGACATTTCTCTCTTATGGACTTGTGTTTTTAATCCTCATCAAGTTTCTTCAAGTTTTCTGGTTTGATGTTCTACAGATTATTGGTGCTGGTAGAGAATTTTACTATTTATTTTGGTTAGTCAACTGGATTAACAGTTTGGATTCAATAGACTAGGATTTTGTTTCTTAAAATATACATTTATAGTTTGTAGCCCTGACATACGGTGGTAGATGTTTCTAAAGGATGACTCTTTTCTGTCTCCGGTGGTGCACATTTGTTGTTTTGCTATGTACGTGTTAGTTCACAGTTAAAGTCAGTTAAACTGACTTTTTTATTTCGTTATTACTTTTTACGAACTTGTGGACTTTACTAGAATCAAGAACTTTTTTATCAGTTATATATAGAATGTCGTCAAGCCGAAACTTCGTCTGTTAACTTGTCTTGTATTTTTTTTTCTGTATCTATCTCAAGTGATTTCACTTCGGTATGTTGATCTTTCTTTGAATAACTGCCGTTTTTCTGGTTTTTCTGGGCCTGTTGGCTTGGCGGAGGTTTCGTTTGGTGGTGGAGGGGATTCTCCTTCGGAGCATATAACCTATGTCAAATTTGGTGGGCGCTCCGGTTGGGTGATCAAGTCCCTGATCAAGTAAGTCAATAAAACCATTTTCGTACTTGGAAATAAATTTGTTTGTAAATTTTGGTGCCATTCACTGATTTCAAAATTTTACGAATAGAAGTACCTTGCTCCTGAAAGGGTTAAACGCATATTAATGTATTTATTATTTTAAAGTTTCCTTTCTCTTTTAATATTCACGTGTAAATACAATTTTCAAGACATAATTTTCAATATTTTCATGCTTTTAACACGTACCCATTTAATAGTAATTTTAAAGTTTTTTTTTCTGTTTTTAATTAGTCACGTGTAAATTTTGATTGTTAGGAAATATTATTCTTTGCGCTGTTTTTAGAATTGAAAACAATCTCTATATTAATAGCCTAAGTCATGTGACTATCATCAACAGTTCCAGGCGGATCCCTTTGCTTTTTATATTCCAGGCGGCCATTTTGATACTTTAATGTTAGCCAGTGTGATAAGCCGCCAAATATTATTCTATTGCCATTATTTCATTTATATTATAATAGTTCAAGTCATGCAACTGCCATAGAACGGGCTGATCCCTTCGCTTTTTATAAGAAAGGTTTCCATTTTGATTAAATAATCAAAATTATTTTTTCGAATAAAACTACATAAAAGTTGCCATGATCGCAAAGAATTCCTGGTACTTTTATGTTAGCCGGGTGCAAATCTCGCCAATAGCCTTTTTTTTTTAACTCGCCAGTTAGCATTTTTTTAATTTTCCGAGTGGTAAATTGAAACGACGCTACTTGGTTATCCCATCGACCAAAAATCCGTCGTCAAACTATAAGATTAAATGGCAATAATGGTTGATCGTAAATGTCACATTCACTTGACTTTAAGGAAGTTACACGTGTTTATGGTATCAAGTGATTTTTATTTCGTTGTTTTATTTGTATTCTTATTAATGTTATTCTTTGCTCTTTCGTTATTTAAAATAAAAAATTATGTCAATTTGTATAATTTGGCTATTTATATAATTTGGCGAAATTGGTCGACGAGAGAAAGTAGTACCATTAAAACATTGCTTTGAAGTGGAAATTAAATGTCATGATTTGTTGCATTGTAATATACGCACTGGGTTTGGCGTGATTTTATTTTTACGACAATTTGGCGAAAACCTCGTTTTCGAATACCAGTTACATATGCATTTTTAAGTTATTTTCTGTTATTTTTAAAATGAAATAACAATAAATAAAAAAAGTTTAATTAATAGCTATAGAACAAAACAGTTTATAACATTTTTTGTAAATAAAAGAAAATAAATTAAAATAAACATTTATTAATAAATAAGCAACAATAGCCGGGTTACCATGCCAGGCAAAATAACGCCATTTTGGCGCCAATTAGATAACCCGTTGCGTATATGACATCTGTGCCTAATATTTTTCTTTTCGTTTCGTTTAAAAAAAAGAAAGAAGTGAAAGCCTTTTATTTTAAATGTTTCAGTTTTAAATGAAAGTTTTGTATTAAATAAAATGATAATAAAATACAAATTGAATTATGATTAAAAGTAACATGATGCATTTCTTAGCATGCATTTAAGGGAGGCCAAACTGGTTGCCAAATTAGTTTAAAATAATAACCTTTTCTAAAATATGAAAAAAAATTATATCTGTTACGATTAAAACCCCCCGAGCGTCTTGCAAAAAGGTAAAATTGTAATGTTGTTTTCTTTGCATTTTGTTTTCAATGCTAAGAAAATATGATTCTTTCTACATTATATAATAATAATAATAATAAAAAAAAAAAAAAAAAAAAACCTCAATTACAAATATGAATGTAATCCTTGAGAGTATTAATCATTCTTCAATGTATTTAAAATTCATTAAATCTGTAGAATTATATTATTTTAAATATTGCTTGTATTGATGTGAAACCTGGAGCTTAGTGAACGGAATATTACGCCCCAAACACTTAGAGGGTTTTAAAATTTGAGATGCCATCATTAGGGAAAAGTATTTAAAATTAGAAAAAAATTAATATTTCGAAAACTAATTCGAATTTAAAAATTCTAATACCAGTTTTGAGATCTGCGGATCAATACGGATTTTTGGTGTTAATTACATCGCAAAATATTCCATATTTTAGGAGAAATCGCCGTGAAACATAGTCAGCTGTTTATTCAGTCGTTTCAAAGAATCGTTTCATAAATTCGTTTCATTTCAGCCATTTCATATATCCGTTTCATAAATTCGTTTCATTTCAGCCATTTCATATATCCGTTTCATAAATTCGTTTCATTAGGATTTTACATATAGAGAGTACATATAAATAACAAGTACATTTTTTATCCATAGGTTGAAATAACCACTAAACATGTTACGAAATATCGAAGATTTTACTTGAAGCACCTGTAGATTTTTTAATTAAACTATCTAAACTTTTTTTTAAAAGTTGTATTTTAAATTTGGTGCAGTCCCTTTCCCTCTCCTGTTCGTACTTTATTCACACTTTACATACACTTACAATATACAGGCATCCCCCGATTTACGTAAGTAATGCGTTCCGTAAAGTTTTCCGTAACTTGAATTTTACGCAAATCGAATTTGTAAGTTGCTTAGGTAAAAGTTTGTAAGAAAATGCAATATTTATTATGTATATATATGTATATTATATATGTACAATCTTTAATATGTAGACGACCCCTTATTTAAAAGAATAAGCATCATATTCGAAAATAAGGCATTATTCTTGATGGAATGGAATTTTTTGCATCACCCTGCTATAATTTGTTGGTAACATAATATGTGGTGCTCCATCCCCCCTCCCTTTTTATTGGCAGAACGTACATTCACTAAAATTTTCATAAAACAAATTTTGAACAAAAATGTTTTGTTGTTTACGGATTGTTTATTTGGAGTTTACATTGAAAACAGTACTTTAGTTCATTGGGGGGATAAAAGCTTTCAAAATAAAATTTTTGAAACACTTTTTCACACACTTTTTCCTCTCCTACTTTTAAACAATAAATAAGCTTATTTTACTGATATTGTTATAGTATTTTTTCCCCGTCAAGTTTTGACAGATTCCATCTAATTTATTGTTAAATCTTGTAATAATTATAATGGATATTCTGTACATTTAGAGAAGGATAAGATTAATACCTTCACTCCCCGATGAAACAACTCAACGCTGTAAAAAAAAAGAAGAAAAAAAAGAAAGATTTTCTTAATCTAGGAAAATCTCTATATAATAAAAGGCAGTGTAACGCATCCGGGGCGAATCCATCAATCTTACCAGTCTCCGAGGAAGAGACTCAAGGATGAAAGGTTCCATTCTCCCATTGGTTGACAAGAAACAAGAATCCCGCGATTACTTCTCAAGGTTACAAGTCCTGATAATTGAGCAGTGGTAGACACTTCTTCCTAACAAATCAGAAGGCACATCGCATTTCACAACCAAAATAAATCGCCAAGTGTCACTTGAGATTATTTCAAGTATTAAGTTGCAATCATATTACATTTTCTTTGTGACATGTAAGGAATTTTAATTTATTTCTCATATAAAGTGATTCACGGAAAACAATGATATGGTATTTTTAAAAATATCCCTTTTTTTCCCTGCAAAAAATTGATAAAACTGAATTTCTTTTAAAAAAGTTATCAATTTAAATATTTTAGACTTATTATTTTGTAACGTATTTTTGTAAATGCGGGGGGGACGTAAGTCGGGGTACTACTGTACACTATAAAAGCTTTTCGAAAAACTTTTCGAATAGTGGCACCATTTATTTATTTATTAATATTTATTATTTATATATTAATTTATTTCTCATATAAAGTGATTCACGGAAAACAATGATATGGTATTTTTAAAAATATCCTTTTTTTTCCCTGCAAAAAATTGATAAAACTGACTTTCTTTTAAAAAAGTAATCAATTTAGATATTTTAGACTTATTATTTTGTAACGTACTAGGGGGCTCGGCCCCCTACGAGCTACGCTCGCCAACCCCCGTCCGGTCACCGCAGGCTCTAAATGCACGCTAATGTGATAGGCTTTAAAAAGAAAGATTGAATTATAATTTAAAAAACAGTGGCGATCTCCCTATAAACGGATTTCTATTCATTTCTCTTTGATTGGGGAAATTTTAACGCCAAATCCGCTGCGATACTACTTGATTATACCGTCGACTAATTTCGCCAAATCATATAAATCGCCAAACCACTCGCCAAATTATACAAATTGACGTAATTTTTATTTTAAATAACGAAAGAACAAATAAATTAGTACAACATTAATAAAAATACAAATAAAACGTCGAAATAAAAATAACTTGATGACGTAGACACGTGTACATTTCAAAATAAGCTAATATAAAAGGAATTAAGTAAACAGAATCTTTGTCTCCCGGTATTTTTTAACAAAGCGAAAAGAAAGTTCTTTTAAATTAGACATTTTAAATTAATCGTTTTTAATCTGACGTAGTTTTTACCAAACTATTCTTTCTCTTTTTAATATTCACGTGAAATTACTTGTGTTAGAAATAAAATATTATTTGCGCTTTCCTAAGAAAAATAGTTGAAAAATATCCTCTCAAAATATCAAATAAATGTCTAGCGCAATTTGTAAATTTAAACCGTTTTGCAATATTATTTTGTGTTCATTTTATGTAATAACTGTAATGTGACGCAAATATGACGTAATTTCTCCTATGTAAGACTTCTAACGCATGTTAATAAATTTATTATTTTACAAATTCCTTTCTCTCTTAAAATTCATGTGTAATTATAGTTTTTATGACGTAATTTTTAATAAATTCCTGCTTTTTGTACATAATTATTTAATTCTAATTCCAAATGTTTTTTTTTCTGTTTATAATAGTCACGTGTAAATAAATTTTTAATTTATTACACGTATAAATATATATATATTTTTTTAAGCAAACATTATTGTTTCCGCTGTTTATACAGTTGGCAACAGTTTAAATTAAAATAACTTTCTAAAATCTGTAAAAAATATCTCTCGAAATGCTGAAAATTTGAATTTAAAATAGATATAAAACCTCGAAAAATGAGTCAAATTAAAAAAAATAAATCAATTCTGCACACCGTGAAATTATAACGCATAAAATGAACTAAAATTTATTAAATTCCGATGTATAGTTTTTGCTACTATAAAACTTTTTTAGTGGAACGATTTTGTCCAACTTTAGCATTAAATATCTCTTAAAATAATTCTTCGATTTGAAAACTGTGTGCATCAGCGTGTTTATCAAATATTTCTGTATAACACTACCGATTTTCATATTTTTGTATGCATTATTTTTCTTAATATTAACGAAGAAAGACCTCCGGTCACAAAAAATTCAAAACCGGCGGCGGTGACAGCGGTAGTTACTTTTTTTTAGAATAGAGAGATTTTTGTAAATGCGGGGGGACGTAAGTCGTTGTACTACTGTACACTATAAAAACTTTTCGAAAAAGTTTCCGAATAGTGGCACCAAAAGAATTCTTGTTTTTATAAATATTAGGGTGTATCAAAAGTATTTTCTTTTTTGCCCTCTCTTCATGTCCTGTACGTTGCTTACGATACTTTAAGCTTATGTAAAGTTCAACCCGTGGCGTGTTTGGAGTGACCCAGTTACTAGGATAGTTTTTCGAGCGCTAGTCTTTTCCTTTCAACTTTTGAAAATTCACAATTCGCGGCCAGCAATTTTTATGTTATATTTCAAGCCTAAGGTCTCCTTCGTTAAAACGTTTGAATAAGTTTTGTGCTGTCAGAACATTAAAATTCTCCCCACTTTCAATTTCCCAAATTTTGCGAAAAGCTTCAGTGCCTTTAAAACCTAGTTAAACATTGACTTAAGGCTGATCTGATATGCTCAACAAACGTAAAATGTTTTGACACATTTACAAATTCATTTTTTAACGGAAAAATATAAAATTGAAAGGCCTGACTATGGAAGCGATTTGGAATCGAACTATGTTTTCCATTTTTTGATCAATAAATTACCTATTGAGTTATAAGCGATTTTGACCACGTGACAAAGACGTTTTTCACCTTTTCTTGAGTGACTATTCTTCTTTCAAGCGGAAATTCGGTTCAAAAGGCCCACTTTGACACTATTTTATGAAAGATTTATTGCGTTTGCAAGAAAACGAAAAAAAAAACCAGTTCGATTAAATAGTTTCTGAACAACAACACTTGTTAATTTCATGCATTTTCGAACAAAAATAAATTAAAACTTATGTCATAAAATTTCCCTTTCGGATTTAAGAACAGCCTTAAGATGAATAAAATCTCAATACAGTCGAACCCCGTTATAACGAACGTCAAGGGACCGAAGATTTTGTTCGCTATATCCGAACCATCAAGAAAAATGTTAGAGTTCACAAAATGTATAACTTATTAGTTGCTATGTGTATATTCAATAATGATCTATTAAAAAAGGGTAAAATCTATTAAATATAGCCATTAAATAATTAAATTGACTAAATCCGATTACATTAAACTAACACAATACTAATTAAATTAACTAACAATGAAGACAAACATGAATAAATTAATTTTACCTTTAATTGTTGCTCACTGTTTTGATACAGAAATAATCGGTAATTTTCTACTGACGTGATGCCGATTTCAAAAACATATTATGAATTTCTTTGTCTAGTGCATCAAATGACTCCAACACTCTTTTCTTCACCGTTTGTGTTTGTGTAGACAAAAACTTATTAATTACACGCATCGCTGCTGTAGCATCTGAGGTTGTGGGGATTTCGTCATTTATGTGGTCCTCTTCATCACCATCAGATGCAGAATCTTCGATTTCAGAATGATTCATTTTAACTTCTTCCACAATCTCTTCATCAGTTGGATCTTCACATGTAATAACTTCATTATCACATGTTTCAAACAATTGCATATCACAAACGGAGAAAATAGCTGTGATCAGGAATAAGGGAAAATGACTGACGGGTGGGCGGGATCACACCTGCAGAGTGGCTTTCGTAAAGAATGCAGTTGTTTCTCCATTTAAAAACTAGTATGTTGTGGCCATCACAAAACTTTTTTCTATATAAATCGCGTCAATTAAATCTTTTAAATAGTACAAGAAATTACATGAATTTAGCACCAATTCATATCAAAGTATATCTGAATTTGAAGTTTGATGAAAATTCGTGCATTAGTTCTTGAGATAGAGCTAGAGCGGAAATTCTGAAAAATGTAGCATAGCAGCGCCACCTGTTGAGCGATTTTCACCAAAAATAAACAGCACTAAATGATATCAAGGTATACCTGAAGCTGAAGTTTGTTGAAAATCTAAGCGTTAGTTCTTGAGATAAAGCTATTGCGGAAATCGCAAAAAATACAGCATAGCAGCGCCACCTGTTGAGCGATTTACACCAAAAAATAAAAAGCACTAATTTATACGTCAATTCATGTCAAGGACTAACTAAATCTGAAGTTTGATGAAAATCCGTGCAATAGTTCTTGATATACAGCTCTTACGAAAATCGTGAAAATGCAGCACAGCAGCGCCACCTGTTGGGAGATTTACACCAAAAACTAAACAGCACTAATTTATATCAGGGACTAACTAAATCTGAAGTTTGATGAAAATTCGTGCATTTTTTCTTGAGTTAGAGCTATTGCGATAATCATGAATAATGCAGCATAGCAGCGCCACCTGTTGGGCGATTTTCACAAACAAATAATCAGCACCAAACTATGTCCTGGACTAATTGAATCTGAAGTTTTATGAAAATCCGTGCAGTAGTTCTCGAGATATAGCTATTGCAGAAATCGTGAAAAATGCCGCATAGCAGCGCCATCTATTGGGCGATTTTCACCCAAAACTAATCAGGTCCAGATTATATCAAGGTCTAACTAAATATGAAGTTTTGTGAAAATCCGTGCATTAGTTCTTGAGATAGAGCGCCCACAAAATTTTTGTCACATACAGACTCACAGACAGAGTGACAGAGTGACAGACAGACTCACAGACAGACATTTTCTAAAAACCATCAAATCGTGTTCGGGACATTCTAAAACGTATAAATCCGTCGAAAACCGGAAGTCGAAATTTTTCCCGAATCCAATACTTTCTTCTTGTAAAGATAGAAGAAAGTAAAAAAAAAAAGACTTATCGCTGATTTGCCCCATGTTTCACTAGCGGGGATACATTTTCTTATGAGATTGGAGTCGAAGTCCTGTTCTCACAACTTTGGAAAAGTAAAAAAAAAAAAAAAAAAAAAAAAAAAAAAAAAAAAAAAACATGATCGACTGGACAAAAATGTTCGTTATAGCCGATTTTTAAGATTTCGGTGGTTCGCTATAAAAGGATAAATTAGCATTAAATAAAATAGGAAAACGACGGGACCAAAATTTTCGTTCGTTACATCCGGGAGTTCGTTATATACCGGGTTCGCTATAACGGGGATCGACTGTATTCCTATAACCCATTAACAAGTTAAGCTCTACGTCAATCACCGGTGACTAACACTGAACTTTACGTAAGTAATTACTGAAAAAATATCTAAAATTTACCTACCTTTTATTCATTACAGGATTATACTTTCTTAAAAATTACTTAAAACATTGTAAATTTTTCCAGCTTCATTGTCAGTTACCGTGGCACTCAACGTGTTAACGGAAGAAATCTGTGTGATTGTAGGATGCAGAGGAGCATATAACTTCCTTTCTGGTATTTTATTTTCAACGATAGCGTTGGGCAAGTTAGTATCAGCTACAGTCTTTGGCATATAAGCATTCAAAAAACGAAAATACTTTTGGTACATTCTAATACTTCCTTAAATCTCAAAAATACAATGGTTTCTGGGTTTTCTAAAGAGGAAAAACTGTTTCCAGAATTTTGGGTAACTCGAAAGAGATTATTCAATATTTTCGTTCGTATTTATATTATATTTTCCTGGATAATACATTTGACTTTTTAGGTGCGTTCGTGATTATATAAATGCGTAGCACCTTGCATCCATAGTCGTCGTCTGGTACGTCCGTCTATCTGTCCGTCTGTCCGCATATAACAGCGCAAAAACTACCCAACCGGATGGTTTGAAATTTAATATATACATATATATATATAATCGTTATAGAATTTGTCGAGTCATTTCAAATTTCAAGAAAATCGAATCAAAACTTAAAGAGATAATAATAAAAGTTTTCTTCATTCTATTAAATCCTCCCATACGAAATTAATTCAATGATACCCCATGATAGGTAATGATTCTAGGTTGCCATGATGATGACATCCATTTTAAGATAGAGTCCTATTATTTTCGTATTATTGAATTTAATATATAGAATCGTAATAAATTTTGTATTCATGCATTTTTCCATAAGAGTGCAACAGCTATTGCACCAAGATCTGAATATTTATGAAACTGGTTATGGTTCATATTAGTAAAATTTAATTAAATAAAGTTTTTTGCGTGTATTAAAAGCGGTATTTTCATATTTGTCCAGCGTCATGATTTAACAGCCGAAGAAATCGCCAGACAGCTTACAACCAAAATTTTTTATTCTGTTAATTTCAGCGGCTTAAGCGCGAAATTCGATTAGATGTCTTAAATTTGTGTTTTCATTATTAACCATTTGGAAAAATGGTTATTGTTCTCGTCAGGGTAGGAAATCAAAAGCATATCTGAAGGTTTTTATTGGTTTAATTCGCATTTTATTCGTTTTCTGATTGGTCTATACAGTAATCTGTATTTCCCTTTACTTTCAACAGAGATGGGTACCTTCTGTTGCCACTATGACAAAAAATTAATAAAAACTACAAAAAAAAATTAATAACTCAGAAACAAATTGAGATACAGCTTTCAAACAAATTGCATTTAAAAGTAAATTTTTTTTCTCTATACGACGGTGTAAAAAGTAATAGTGTCGGATGTTTAGAAGTTTAAGAATGAAATTTCATTTAAAATTGGTAGTCAGATTTCTTGGAAATCTGACGATGGAAAAGCCTTTTCCCGAACAACCAGTGAAATGCTTGGATAATACGTAAGTTTCAGGTGGATAATAACTAATGAAAATGAAAGAAAATGAATAACAATTTCTGTCAAAGAGTTAATTTTACTTTGTAAGATTTTCACGTGCAAAAGGAAAATGAAATAAGCCAATTAAAAAAAAAAAAAGAAAAGATAAATAGGACAGGAATGAATACATATAAATATTTCACACCAAATACGAGTCGCAGGCGATTTTTGTCGCTTGGAATTTTTGCGTGTAATAACACTATTAATGTTTAATTCATGGCGTACGTAATGTATGATCAACTCCGTGCGATTTTTTATGTCTTAAATTTTAGTCTTTGAAAAAATCATTTTCCAAATGGTTGTTGTAATTTGTTAAATTGCTTTTTTCTTCTTTGTATTTCATTGTTTTACTTATTGATTAATGGATGTTTTAATTTCGTTATACAGTATAAGCTGGGAACAAATGATGAGCTAATTATATTAATTTATGTGGAAATGAATTTACCATGCGCAATTGCCTCCACTCAATAGAAAAAATTTGAAAAAAAAATCATGTTTGAAAATTATTTTAAAAACAATAAAATTTGTGTAAATTCCGATACAGTTTTCAAACAAACTGCGATATAGTTTTTAAACAAATTGCATTTGAAAGCACATTTTTTCCTCTATTCGACGGTTTAAAAATTGAAAATGTGCGATGTTTAGAAGTTTTAAATTAAAAAAAAAAGAAATGTTGAAAAAGCAAAATTTGATCGTCTGCTGCTGCCATTCGCAAAGTGACGTCATGGAAACGCTTATCCTTTATAATACAGTAAACTCCCGACTATCTGGCCCTCCGTACTATCCGGCGTAGTAAAAAAAAAAAAAAAAAAAAAAAAAAAAGTTGGAAATTGCTCGTCAAACGTGGCAAATGAGGTGCTTTCGTACTATAACTAGTTTTATAAATATTTTTTTCGCCGCATATTGTACTGAATGTATATTTTAGTGCACTTCATCAGTGCCTATCCATTTCATTCTGTTCGAAAGGCTATAACATCATTAATTTGCACTTGAAATAATTTTTTCCCATTGGCTGTAACGTAACGAAAAACTTTTGACTGTCCCTGTCATTAACTAATACATCCGATTTTCTTAAAATATGAAATGACTCGACAAAATCTTGCAACAATTATATATTTATAATTTCAGACCATTCGGAAGGCTGTAACATCATTAAAATGCACTTGCAATAATTTCTTCCCATTGGCCGTAATGTAACGGAAAACTTTTGACTGTCCCTGTAATTAAACTATACATCCGATTTTCATAAAAATTGAAATGACTCGACAAAATTATACAACAATTATATAGTTTAAATTTTAAACGATTCGGTTGGGTAGTTTTTGCTCTGTTATATGCGGACAGACGGACGGATAGACAGACGGACTGAACGACAACTATAGGTGCTACGTATTTATATAATTACGAACGCACCTAAAAAAAAGAGGAATGTTGCGAGCGGCCGGGACAGGCAGGTACTCATCCATACGAAATTGCTAACACACGATAAGAAAAAGCAAGAAGGTATTACAGAATGCAATAGCTGAGATAGTCATCTATCAACTACTTTTTCAAAAACTAACAAGTTGGAAATTGCTCGTCAAACGTGGCAAATGAGGTGCGTTCGCACTATAACTAGTTTTATAATTATTTTTTGCACCCCATATTGTACTGAATGTATACTTTTTTGCACTTCATAAAGCGCATAGTCTGATACATCATTAAAATGCACTTCCAATAATTTTTTCCCATTCCCCGTAATGTAACGGAACACTTTTGACTGTATCTGTAATTAAACTATACATCCGATTTTCCTAAAATTTGAAATAGCTCAACAAAACTTTGCAACAATTATATCTTTAAAATTTCAGACCATTCGGAAGGCTGTAATATCATTAAAATGCACTTGCAATAATTTTTCCCATTCCCCGTAATGTAACGGAACACTTTCGACTGTCCCTGTAATTAAACTATACATCCGATTTTCCTAAAATTTGAAATGGCTCGACAAAATTTTGCAACAATCATATATTTGAAATTTCAGATCATTCGGAAGGCTGTAATATCATTAAAATGCACTTGCAATAATTTTTCCCATTGGCCGTAATGTAAAGAAAAACTTTTGACTGTCCCTGTAATTAAACTATAAATCCGATTTTCCTAAAATTTGAAATGGCTCGACAAAATTTTGCAACAGTTATATCTTTAAAATTTCAGATCATTCGGAAGGCTCTAATATCATTAAAATGCACTTGCAATAATTTTTCCCATTGGCCGTAATGTAAAGAAAAACTTTTGACTGTCCCTGTAATTAAACTATACATCCGATTTTCCTAAAATTTGAAATGGCTCGACAAAATTTTGCAACAATCATATATTTGAAATTTCAGATCATTCGGAAGGCTGTAATATCATTAAAATGCACTTGCAATAATTTTTCCCATTGGCCGTAATGTAAAGAAAAACTTTTGACTGTCCCTGTAATTAAACTATACATCCGATTTTCCTAAAATTTGAAATGGCTCGACAAAATTTTGCAACAGTTATATCTTTAAAATTTCAGATCATTCGGAAGGCTCTAATATCATTAAAATGCACTTTCAATAATTTTTCCCATTGGCCGTAATGTAAAGAAAAACTTTTGACTGTCCCTGTAATTAAACTATACATCCGATTTTCCTAAAATTTGAAATGGCTCGACAAAATTTTGCAACAATCATATATTTGAAATTTCAGATCATTCGGAAGGCTGTAATATCATTAAAATGCACTTGCAATAACTTTTCCCATTGGCCGTAATGTAAAGAAAAACTTTTGACTGTCCCTGTAATTAAACTATACATCCGATTTTCCTAAAATTTGAAATGGCTCGACAAAATTTTGCAACAGTTATATCTTTAAAATTTCAGATCATTCGGAAGGCTCTAATATCATTAAAATGCACTTTCAATAATTTTTCCCATTGGCCGTAATGTAAAGAAAAACTTTTGACTGTCCCTGTAATTAAACTATACATCCGATTTTCATAAAATTTGAAATGGCTCGACAAAATTTTGCAACAGTTATATCTTTAAAATTTCAGATCATTCGGAAGGCTCTAATATCATTAAAATGCACTTTCAATAATTTTTCCCATTGGCCGTAATGTAAAGAAAAACTTTTGACTGTCCCTGTAATTAAACTATACATCCGATTTTCATAAAATTTGAAATGGCTCGACAAAATTTTGCAACAATTATATCTTTAAAATTTCAGATCATTCGGAAGGCTCTAATATCATTAAAATCCACTTGCAATAATTTTTCACATTGGCCGTAATGTAAAGAAAAACTTTTGACTGTCCCTGTAATTAAACTATACATCCGATTTTCATAAAATTTGAAATGGCTCGACAAAATTTTGCAACAATCACATATTTGAAATTTCAGACTATTCGGTTGGGTAGTTTTTGCTCTGTTACATGCGGACAGACGGACAGACGGACAGACGGACGGACAGACGGACAGACGGACGGACAGACGGACAGACGGACGGACAGACGGACAGACGGACGGACTGAGCGACGACTATAGGTGCTACGTATTTATATAATTACGAACGCACCTAAAAACTAAGCTTTGACTCTTTTATCTTATGCATAACTCTTCATATTTGTGCAATCATTTATTAATAAACAGTAAAATAAAATTTACTAATTTTTTTACGAATTAGGGTTACGTTTTACGTTAATGTTTTTCTTTATTTTGAAACTGTATGTACTGTATATATAAAATTTATCTTAAAATGTGTGACATGTGTTTTTAATATAATGGATGGGGGGGGTGGGGTCCAGGAAGTTAGTAAATATTTATAGAACTCCGGCCTATCCGGCCTACCCTTCCGCCACATTAGGCCGGATAGTCGTGAGCTTACTGTATAGATAGGGAGGGGTTCCGATTGTATAACAAGCCCTGGACTACCCCTTGATTTTATCGGGCCCTGTTTCTGTGAGGAAAGTTTATAACGGAGCCTCTGAGTCTGAAGCCGCCTCTAGAATTTGGCTATGAAAACCTCAGATCAATGAGTATTGATCTGATAGCAAAACCTCGCTTTTGCACATGCGTGTAACAGGGATAAACATTTCCATTTTTAACTCTCCGATTTCATCATCTGTATCCCATTCATATTTCTTTTCTACCCGCATGTAATATTGTTATCGTTACACATTTAATCTGAAAGAAGAATTAAAAATGAAAAAGTGCTTCCATGTCATCCTGCAAATGTGTAAGTATTTATTCCTCTCTAAACTTGTAATATACACACTAGAGGTCTGCACGGGCCGAAATTTCCCGGCCCAGACCTGTCCCGACTCATAGAAAAAAATTTCGTCCCGGACCGTAGAAAGAAAATTATTCGCCCCGGACGGACCGGTATAACAGCTGAAAGTTCGGCCCAGGCCCGGCCCGGAAAAAAGTTAAAATCTCGGCCTGAACCCGGCCCGGCCCGAGTGAGTTGCTACAAAACATTGATTTTTACGTCTATTTGGTTAAAAATTTGACTCTTACGAGGAGTTCTGACCAAAAATATTTATCTTAACTTCTTTTTCATGTTTCTAAACGTCATTTTTATTAAAGGACCGCAGTCTGCGCTATTTACTTTTTTAATGAATCGCTATTTCTTCTATGTAAATGTTTCAGTTATCATTAATATTGTTAATCCATATTCCATGCATTGAATTGTTAAAAATCTGAAAAATGCTATACAGTAAAATCTTCTGAGACTCAATTACACAGAAAAGGAAAAAATGCGTTATAGACAGGTTCCCTTCTTAGCAAATGTAAATGTATTATATATTCTTTTCTTACGTATTAGTATATTAATTTTGCATGGATCAACACGTTTTCAGTTTAAAACAGGAGTCTGTCATAGGCAGGTTCCTTTTCACACGTTTTACTATAATTTAATTACCGTAGAAATTTACTATTCTTAAAAAAAAAAAAAAAAATGTTAATGTTTAATTGTAGAATAATGGCGATTCAAAAATGTATGCGCATTTTGCAAAAACCTTTGGGCCAGTCTTAATTTTACTGACCTTTGAACGGACAGGTCACGCCGAGACAATGATTTTCATACAGGCTGGCTCAAAACTAGGACTGAAAATTTTGGGCCGTGAAGACTAGAAAAGAAACCAGTCCCGACTCTGTACAGAAAAAATAAGTTAGGACCGACTCGACCCGTAAAGAGTAGTCACTAGGCCCGGCCCGACCCGAGCCTTCTGAAAAAAGTTTGGCCCGGGTCCCACAGTGCCGCAAATGAAAAAAGGGCGGCTTCGGGCCTCGGGCCGGCCCGTGCAGATCTCTAATACACATCTATTAGATAACAAGTGTTGATTTGAATTTAAATAGTTTGTCATTACATAAGAAACAACTGTGACAGTTAAACGGATTGTAAGAAACATTTACTTGTCCAAAAGTATTAATTTAAAGATTATTTAAAGCAAAATTTGTCATGTAATCTTTTTAAAAGAAATTCTTACAATAATTATAATTTCTGAAAATGATTTCTGGTAACGATTTTCTGCCAGCTATTGATATGATAAAGCAGTTAAATGTTTATATGACATAAAAAATATTAAAAGCTTCAAAAATTTATGCGTTTGTAAAAGTTTTAAGAAAAAAAATGGTGATGGTGTTTTTAGATAGGAAAAAAGATAAACATTCAATTTCAAATACAGTCGAACACGGTTAAGACGCTCACGGTTAATACGCGATCCCGCTTAATACGCGGATTTTTTCTGATCCCTTGAACATCGCCCATAAGGCTAATGCAAAAATATCATGTTTAATACGCGAACGGTTATTCGCTATCCTTCTTAATACGCGATAAATTTTCGGTCCATTTAGGCAAAAATCACGTTTAAGACGCGAATTCCTTCTCCCTTCACGAGTGTTGCCATTTTAGCAGATTGTTTTATTCAGATAACCGAGTATTATTAAAGGCGAAAATTACTAATCGGGAATAGTGGCAGATATATGAATAAAACAATACCCCGCTAAATTAGCAAACTTGCAATTCTTCTTTGATCCCGCCTCCTAACATTCTTTGTTTCTCGCTTCGTGTATGTTTTTTCTATAATAGAGAGAAATAGACGAATTCAGGAAACTCAAATACGTCATAAAAATTATTATGGTTAGAGATGATCATACCCGTTTTCAATGAGGTTTTAAATGTATGTTATAGCACTATGAATGCATATTATAGGCAACAGAAAATGAAACTCGTAAAGATGAAACAAATACTACTGCGGTTGGATAATTCTTTTATGTTTTCTTTACTTTTTGCTATGCTAACAGTACACAAAAATTAATAAGGGTTTTACACAAAGTTTAATAAAGATAGTTTTTTCTTATATTGGAAAGAAGGGGAGATTGTAATGATACTCATTATTACAAGTATTAAATATGATTTTAAAACTGGATTGGGTTTCAAAGATTTAATGTTTTTTTTAAAATTTCTGTTTAAAAAAAAAATTCTAGTAGAAAAAATATTTTTATTGTTTTATTTAGGGTTGCAACGTATTAATCGACAATAAAGCCATGTTGGAATCCATATGTACTTTCCGTTATTATTCCAGTCGGTCGTATAAAGTGAAACAATGAATTAAATTAGAATACAATTAAATTTTAATCTAAATTTACATCAAAGACACAATTTTCGACCGTAAACACATAAAAAAGCTCTAAAGTTATTTTAAGGGATTAAATGTGTAAATAAGCCTAATTCCTGCAACGGTATACAAATCACGTTTAATACGCGATCCCGCTTAATACGCGACTTTTGTCCACTCCCTTCAAACGCGTCTTAACCGGGTTCGACTGAATTTATTTGTCTGTAAACGTTAAAAAAATGTATTTCGAGATGCTTTTTTTGGTATCTGAATTTTTTTCATACATATCATCATCACTGTTTATGCTTACATATTACTTTTTGATTGTGTACGTACAATAATTATAAATTAAATTTTTGATTTATTTAATAATAAATTAATTAGATAAATTAGTAACTAATTACAAATATTTAGATTTCAAAGGCAGTCTTCTATTATCGCTTCCATCAAATAGGAAAAAATATCTTATAAAGTAACTGGTAATTCGTCTTTTATATTAAGATAGCTTATTTTATATTTAGAATTTCATATAGTTTTTCCGGTTAGTAATTTAATGTTGTCAGGTCTTTTTCGTTCGAGATCTCAATTGTATTTTTCTAAATTTATAAATGAACCACTGACACATTTTCGTTTAAAATATTATCTGAGAAATCATCTCAAGATTTAGGAAAAAAAGACACTTTTCCGATTGCTTTAATCCAAATAAAGTGTCAAATAGGATGTTACCATAAAAAAAAAAAAAGTTGGTACAATGTTTCATATGTTGAAGACCCTTTATGATAAAGGGCAAAATTAGTTAAGGACACTGTCCACAGGGCTATTAACTGAAAAACAAGTTGAAAATTATGCGTCAAACGTGGCAAATGAGGTGCGTCCGTACTATAACTAGTTTTATAAATATTCAGATCTTGGTGCAATAGCTGTTGTACAATGTCTTATGCAAAAATGCATGAATACAAAATTTATTTCGATTATATATATTAAATTCAGTAATACGGTAACAATAGGACTCCACCTTAAATAGGGCGTAATCACCATAGCAATCTAGAATCATTACCTATAATGGAATATCGTTGGATTATTTATGAATCACAGGATTTAATATAATGGAGAAAACTTTTATTAATATCTTTTTAAGTTTTGATTCGATTTTCATAAAATTTGAAATGACTCGACAAGATTATGTAACGAGTATACATATTAAATTTCAAAGCATTCGGTTGGGTGGTTTTTGCGATGTTACATGTGGACAGACGTACAGACAGACGGATGGACCACACGCTGACTATAGGTGCTACATATTTATACAATTAAACAAAAACGTAATTTGAAGAACAAATTAAAAAAAATATATTTCCTACATTGTTTAAGGCCGAGAAGGGACAGATATTAAGATGTATCATTAAATTAGTTCTACATTTAATGTTAAATTTTTGTAACAAATAAATTAAGCCAATTGAAGATTAAAAAATAAAAATAAAATTCATACAATATGATACTTAAAACAGCCTAAAAACTTAGATTCTGTTCAAATAAAATTGAAATAAATCTTAAGACTTCTTCCATTTTTAATTGAAAATATTTGTATTGCAGATTTTGTATTATGTTTATGACGATTGTACATAAAATGATAAGATTCATGCAAACTACAAAACTTTAAAAAAAGTCTAAGGTTTATTTCGATTTCATTTGAACAGAATCTAATTTTTTAGGCTGTTTTAAGTATCATATTGTATGAATTTTATTTTTATTTTTTATTCTTCAATTGACTTAATTTATTTGTTACAAAAATTCGAACTAATTGAATGAAATATCATAATATCTGTCCCTTCTCGGACTTAAACAATGTAGGAAATATTTTGTTGTTGTTGTTGTTGTTGTTCTTCAAGTTACGTTTTTGTTTAATATGCCAAGTTTTTTAATAACTACTGCATTCAGATGAACTCATTTCAAAATTATTGGAGGGTATCATCATCGGGCTTTGATGTATACGGTATTGCATCACAATGTATGATGCAGTTTAGCAATGTATAATTCAAAATATTTCACCACTGCAGAAATGCAGGTTGCTGTAGTTTGGACAAAAACTTCCAATCTGAATGTAAAAAATCTATAATCAAAACATAAAAAATTAACTCCAACTTCATTAAATTCACTTAAATTTAGATACCCTATTTCTCATTCAGGAACTCTATGAATGCAAAAATAAATTGCGTTGAATCCTTACTGCTAATATTTAACAATATTATAGCTGTGATACAGTAAAAAGAAAGATTTACTTAAATTTTGTTACCTTATTCTCTCCCAAGGGATGATGTAAACACA
Source organism: Maratus speciosus (assembly GCA_963932465.1). Lineage (NCBI taxonomy): Eukaryota > Metazoa > Arthropoda > Arachnida > Araneae > Salticidae > Maratus > Maratus speciosus. The sequence goes on along the minus strand of CAWVRF010000518.1, from coordinate 32,201 downwards.
AGAGAAAATTATTACCTAAGTTTAACTTGGGATATAAATAGTTCCCATCTTGAAAAGAAAATTAAGTTATGTAATTCCTCATTAACTCATTTATGCCTAGCGTCCCATTTTTGGGACGCTTCGAATTTTAATAATTTTGTATAATTTCCTTCTAATTTATAACATGATAAAATTATCTGTAAATGTCTTTATCTGTTACCGAAAGATGACAGCATAAGATAGATATTTATTTGCTTTAAATGAAGGCTTTTTTTCGAAGATTACAGATTTTTCATTTTTCAAGATGGTGAAATGTAAAAAGTAAGTTTATTTGAGTTGAGTTTTTTCTATCAAGGATCCAATTAAAGGAGTTATAATCTTAGCTTGTAGACTTCTTTGAAATACGTATTTTTTTAAATTGTGAAATTCTATGTTCAAGCCTATTTTTGTAACATACAAAATATAGAGTGCTAGGCACAAATGGGTATCTATCTCTATATATATATTTCCTTACGTAGCGTTAAAAAAAGGTTGTATTTGTAGCTTGCTATTTGGCAATAGTCACAGCGACGATTTTCAGTGGTTAAGTTACGGTCACATGTCCCAACCCACTCAGCAAATCAAAATCCAGACAGAATCACTCTTTTAACGCAAACCGTTTGAGCAATACATGAATGACAATTGCTATTGGTCCATTTTACGGTGACGTGAGGAATTCGGCGAATCAGCCTTTTGATTCAAGGTTGTATTTAGACACAGACGAAAATGTTTTGTTTACATTTGGATAGCGTGATACGTAGCATCTTTTATAGCTTCTTATTATAGTCTTAAATTAATTTAAGCCGTGATTTTCAATACTATAGGCAAAATGAAAGGAGAAGAACCCCATCTGACACTAACATGCCATTTAATTTTAAACGGCGTCAATTTCCATTTCGCTTAGCTTTCTCAATGATGATCAACACGTCACAGGTCCAAACTTTTGATAAATGCATTTTTATTTACATTTTCAACAAATTTTCAATTACTTTTTTACGAATTATTTTATTTTTTATTGTGTTTTCAGTAGTGTTTTAAATTAATTCTGCTTCTAAGGTACATTTTTATTTGTATTTTCAACAAAATTTTCCATTACTTTTTTATACATTAAAAATATTTGTAAATTTAATACGTTGTAATGATTTATGACAGCACTCATTCTTGCTAGAGTTGACATAAATAGTGGCGAGCGTTAGCAAGCAGGGGGCTGAGCCCCCTAGTATATTTTTTATAGCCATTTAGGAAACAGTTATTTATGTAAAGTCCATTTCAAGATGATTATGAAACAAATAGTTTTTAAGCCTCAAATACGGTTATTCTTAGTTTATTATTACTAATAATTATAATGTTATTAGTCTCTGTGGTGAAATAAATATATTTCTTAGTATTTTATAAAAATACTGCTAATTATAGTATATAATATAAAATTTATAAGCTTATCTTATATAAATTTAGACAAAACATATAATTATGCATATTATATTATTTCAAATATTATGCAATATATTTTTTAGTATTTTATAAAAATACTACTAATTATAGTATATAATATAAAATTTATAAGCTTACCTTATATAAATTTAGACAAAACATATAATTATGCATATTATATTATTTCAAATATTATGCATATTCCCATATTTAGTACGTTGACATTTTATCAAATAAATACAAAAAATTTTTAGCGTAATTTTTTTTTGTATTTTTCTAGTTCATTTTGCAACATTTTAAAGGGATTTTTTCAAAAAGTTTGAGAAAACAAAAATTCAGGCACAAATGGATTAAGTTCGTTACCTGCGTAAAAATAACTATCCTTTTGAAACTTTTTACTAAAATATAAACATGAGCAAAGCAAAAACGTATTCTGAAAATGTCCTTTTTATTTCCACTATGACGCCATATACATCTTTTTAATTCTAAAAAAAAAAAAAAAACTATTTCAGTTTAATTTTTCACGTGGAAATCTTTCATCTAAAAAGAGATAAATTATTATTACGGCTTTTGAAATATTTTCAACAATGAAGAAAAAACATTAAATCTTATAGGAAAAATGTCCGTTAATTTTCAAGGAAAAAGCGAAATTTTGAATTATTAAGAAAAATATTTGAACAATGTAAATAAAAATTAGCCCATTTTTCTCTCTTGGTTATAATTCACCCATATGGAAAGGCATTTTACCATCCGTTTTGACTATGACGTCAGGCAAGCATTTTTACACTTTAAATTTATAATATCATTAGAATTAGTAAAGAATAAAAAAATTGTGGCATCAGGGACAAAAAGGCGGGAAGAAAAAAAAATGAAACAGTTATGAGTTCCATAGGCTTTACTATGTTAAATTAACATTGAGAAGTGACCCTGAAAATAAATAAGTTGCAAATACTGGGTGTCCTAAAAAGGACTGTCTGATTTTAAAATTCAATAACTTGCAAACGATGCCAGATATTAAAAAAATTCTTGCAGGAGCGTTATGTATGATGTCAGGAGTCTTTTTACTGTGATTCTCGAATTTAGTTCGAATTTCATACAATAGATAGCGCTGCGAATAACATGCGCTAAATCCAGGTCCGATTTTTTGTACTTCGGGAACCACTCAATACATTTTAATCTCCTTTCTTGGCAAGAGAAAGACAAAAAAAAAAAAAAAATCCAGCTTGAATTTAGCGCCTATTGCTTGCAGAGTCATGTGTTGTTTGTAATTCGAAGTAAATTCGCGAATGACGGTAAAAAAAACTCCTGACATCATACATAACCCTCCTGCAAGAATTTTTTAAATATCTGTCACCGTTTGCGAGTTATGGAATTAAAAAATCAGTCAGTCCTTTTTAGGACACCTGGTACTTAAATTAAGAACGCACTTAAAAATTGCTATTAAAAATTTTTTGCCATCAGCCAAATTTCTTTTGTAATTTTTTTTCGTTGAAAATTTCCCAAAAATGCATCCCCATATGCTCCAAAACACACGCTTTCCATTCCTCGGCAGATTGTTTCTTAGATTTGTAATCAATTCATTCTTCTGTCTCTTGAATAACAAAAAAATATTGAACTTGAAACAACACTTCTCAAATGTTTATGAATTCGGTTTGTCTGTCTGTCTGTCTATCCGCGTTCTAACTCCCGTAAATATACTCGGATTGCATGTGATTGATATATGTTACTAAGGTATACCACGGCATGTTTGATATTAAAAATGACATATTTAACATTTATAGTTCATTTACGAGGGGCATTAAAAATAATTTTGTTGCATTACGTTGCATGAGGAAAAATCGTTTGCCCAGTGTTTTGAAGATGTTACACTATTTCAAACATATTGCAATTTATATAGTTGATACATATGTTCTCCAATAGAAATAGACTCATTGGTGTTCATTGTTTTTTCATTTAGCACGTTCTCGTATCCATCAATATCGTCCATACCAAGGTGATGAATCCAGTATCGGAAATTCCTACCTTCAGTAGCTTCTGTATTTAACTTGAATGCGATAATTCGAAAAGCACGGTTAAGCGTTTCTTCGACAGAATTAACCATCCATCCTGTTTCTCGGATGAAGTCTCCAGACAAATCTGTCTTAAACATTTCCCATAGGCCTCTTGGATTTTCAGGAGATCCAAAAATGAAAATCTGTGTAAACAGCGTTCTCATGACTTTAGGCATCTTCGACATAGCAGATTCTCGCAGACTTCCAATCCATTGTTGATCATCGTAAGTTAGTCCACGAACTAAACAAACTTGCTTATATGATGCATATGCAATGCCATCAACTGTTAGCATATCTTCGAAGCTTGTTGCATTCTTAACATGGTACAGCAACAGTTGTAAGTGGTAGAGTTCTGACTGGGAGATGAAATTTACATTATGTATTCGACCAATAACGCGCAAACGGCGACTTCTCTGAATCTATTCGCTGGATTTTCCATCCCATTTGAAGTATTCAGGAATTTCCCAATAGTAGTGATATATAACTTCTTGAGGATTTCCGTTCAGAAGATTATTTTCTTCTGTTTCTTTTAGGCTTCGATTATACCGGAAATATGCCTCTAATGTTGAACCTTTCTGGCCCGTATCTGCTAAATCTTCTTGTGCTGGATCATTGTTTGCAATTCGAAATTGACCAGGTAAATGGATATCTAAGCGTTGAACAGAATGGCGATTTCTTTTGAATCTCATTGCCAAATAATCGCCAACAAGCTTCTGGTGGAGTAATACATCGACCTTCAATATAGGTGTCTACTTCATTGTACATAAGTTTTGTAACAACGATCTTTATTGTTGCACAATCATACCCTTTGTAGATATATTTGTAGAGATATTTTACAGCACAGATATTTCATACATATTCAACGTTTATATAACACTTGTATCTCTTCAACAGATAAACATTGTATGGAGCTACGTGACGGTTATCTCTTGTTATTTTGCCACCATTTATATCCTTTCGATAAACAGCATGCTTGTGCGAAAATTCTAAACTATGTTGATCCAACTGTGGATTATATCTACGTCGATAATTTGGTTTTTCATCGTCCGCCAAAGAAGTGATTTCGTTAAACATTTTAGGGCAGTTTAAGCGACATTTTATGCACCCATTTTTATTAATCATACACGGTGCATTTGGGTTTAGTTTCCCACACGGATCCTGAATCATCCATTTTAGCACCAGATTTCGTAATTCAGGATCATTATTAATGAGAATTTCCTCTGAAATCAGGTCATCAAGTTCCTCTGGGTTACGGATTCTATCTTCAGGAGTCATAATCAGTAGCAGATGAAGATGTGGGAGGCCACGTTTCTGGAATTCTATTGTATAAACGTAAGCGGCAACCTTTCCAAATACTTGTTTTTTGTCCAATTCTTTAATAATGTCATCGAATTTAATTTTACAAACTCTAGCGACGAGATCAGGTCTATCTTGAGCAGGCTGCTTATGTGTATTATTCCATTTTTGAAGACAACTCTTGATGCCTCTTTAATTTCTGGACATTCAGGATTTGATGTCACAATGATAAAGAAATCTGGAGATCCATATCTGTAGACGATGGCCATCGCATCTTAGGACTGTTCAACATAGTATCGCGCCAATCCAATGAATGAAGATGGTAGTATTATCTTTTCACCAACAACGGCATTTTTCTTTTCAGCGAATGCCTTAATAATGTGGGTAATTCCAGAATATTGGTCAGCAAGAATTTTTTTGATTAGCCTTGATCCATTGGATGCGATCGCGCTCCACTCTGATTATGTATCAACGAGGTATTGTTGGAAAAGCCGACCACCAAAATGCAAACCGTTGAAGTGTATTTGGCGCAAATTTGCACCTGATTCTGGAGGAAGGTATTTAGTAAGTTCAAGTCGAAAAGCAATTCTATATTGTGCTAATTCTAGTTGAGTAAGATGCTGACGACTTATATAAGGTGTTTGCAATTGTAGATCCGCAGAATAGCCAAATGTTCCTTTGGGGTAAAATGGCGGATACGTGAATGGTTCTATCCGTTTATCAATATTACGCAAATTGACAATTTTTTTCCACTTTGATGTACCATCATTTCGTTATCTGGGAAGCTTTGATCGCCGTTGAGTGTAAGCACGGCACATACATCGTTAGTCATAGGGACATTGAATCTTCTGTAATCAGCATTTTCTTGCATTGTAACCAGAAGTTTTACATATGAAGCATTTATTCCTTCTGCTTTAGCATGTCGATTCGCTTCTTCTTTAACTTCTCGCATCATCGTAAATGATTGTGCAAACATATTTTGAAACCGAATAATATGTTCTAAAAGTTCCATTAAATTTCGTCTGATTCCATGGTTGAGAGGATATTCGAGTCTTTAGTTAACAGCCACCTTCTGAACTTAAAATGTACATCTGACCATATTGCGGCCGTTCGAATTCACCTTCGTTATTTTGTGTTGGATGAGCTGCCATATTCATCTTATGATAAACTTCTCCGCCGGCGACAAAGCTGTAAATACCATGGCTGTTAATTGTTCGATCATCATGTGCCTTAAATGAAGCCAAAGCAAAGCATGAATTTAAATTGCGAATTTTTTTGTGGAAATTTTCAGCAAATGGATGGCATTTTAAAAAGAGACGCACCAATTCATTTGGAAATATGGGGAAGTCAAGCTTAATTCGTCCATGTGTGCAGCAGTCGCCAATTGAGTCCTGGTTAATTTGATGAGACACACGTTCTTCTGGAAAATCAGTTGCTTTGCAATGAATACATTCAATGTTAAAATAAACCAATTTTTGGTATGTTGCTTCTTTGTTAACTGCACACTTCCATGTTCGCATTCGTTTTTTTACTAAAATTTGCAGGCGTTTTATGTTACGGCGTCTTTGTTCTTCTAAATCTTGATCTTGCCGCTTATTTATATCATTTGCTATGTGCTGAATGGAACAATGCTGCATTTTACGTATGGGTTGAATGCGGGTTTCGTTTGTTTTGCTAACTATTTTCCGTCTTTTTAATGTACGCAACTGATCTAATTCTTGGGATCCAGATTCATTAAAATTGCGATTCATCATATTTCATTAGATTCATCATATCTGCGATCTTTTGTCGGCTTATTTCTTTAGCAGCACGCATTGGTCTAGACTTGAAATATCATTTTCAGTTTCAGTATTTCTAATCGGACTCGGCATTCTTTCGTTAAAGTTGAACTCTCGTATTTTTTAGGCCGTCCTTCAGGCATAATGAATTTGCAATTATACTAACTAAATTTAAAGAAAAATGAACACTTTAGTTCTAACTTAACAGTATTAGAAATATTTACTTTTTTCAATAAACATATAAAAGTGATAGTTATTAAATATTAGTAGAATATCAATAAGTCATGGAGTTAAGGTTTGTATTTACGGCTTCTAGTCTTAGCACGGTCAGATACTAAAAGTCAGAGAAAATTATGTCATAGATGTGCAAAAGTTGACATATTTCACTTTTAAAGAGAAGAAATACTCGTTTTCTTTTAAATATAGTGTCATTTATTCAGTGGGGGGAAGAAATATAAAATTTATTTTTTTAATTCCGAAGCATTTATTTGAGTACGTAAATAATATATTTTAAAGTAAAAAAAAAGAAAAGAAAAGAAAACTTTGCATATAGTCGGAAATTTGGATTGTCATATATGAAAATAAACTATTTTTATCTGGAAAGATTGACAGAAAAATGATCTTGCTTTTAAAATTGCTGCTAATTATGCGCCAGGGTATATCGCCATGGAAACAGACTATACAGATGTTTGTAACAATATGGCAGTGGTTTTAAACTTAGCAAAAGTATAAGCGCAGTTATTTATCAAGAAATATTACGAATGTTTATGAAAACATTTAAATTCACGAAACCAACAGTTGGTATAATCAATCAATTTTTTTTCCAGTTAAAACAAATTTTACCGTATTTTTGATCTACATAAGCCGTTATATAGTGCTCAATTAATATAGAAGGCAATCTTTTAGAACCACTTTCGAGGTCGCCTTTCATTGTGTTGGCGAGGATTCCGATTACGGATGATTAAATATAAAAAAAATTGCTGAAAATTACCGTAAGTCGAGACTTAGTTGGAAGGTTTTCTCATATTATTTCATATAGTATATTTCATAAAAATCACCAGAATTTTTTTCGATTAATACCACCTTTTTGAGTTATGAGCTTGTTTTAACCACAGGAAACGAATTTCCTCGAATTAAGAAAATGTAATTAAACACGTATTTTAATTACATTTTCTTTCGGTTGTTGCGACAAAATGGCAACAAAAATATATAATTACTACTTTAAAACTATTTCTCCTTTACTTTCTACATAAATGGAGTACTTCCGTTGCCAATATTAAGCAAATGGTTCCAAAAACTACAAAAAAATTAATATTTCAAAAATAAATGGAGATATAGTTTTCAAACAAAATGCCTTTAAAAGAATTTTTTTTCCCAATACGACGGTATAAAAATTGAAAATGTGCGATGCTTAGAAGTTTAAAAAATTGCTAAAGAGTATTTAATTGTAATGCTTTGTTTTACGGCTAGCTTCTGTAAGGTAACGTTATTTTTTGGACACAAAATAAGCTGGGAGAAAGAAATAGCACACCGTACCGGAGGCTAAAAAAGGCTAACCCCGCCAAACAAACAAACGCCAAGAACTAAAAGCCAGATCCGTGTAACTGCTTATTATACTGGACACAACTTCTCCATGTTAAATCGACCAAACGTGGCATTTTAAATTTTCAGATATTCAAGAAAGCAAGCATCGCAGAGAAATAAAATGAAGACTAGAAGAATCTACTGAAGAAAAACTTCAATTTGAGACCAAACTCATCTTTATGAAAATAATTATTAACAGAGATAAAGGATTTTTTAAAAAACGTCGAGATATTCAAAATGATCACTAAAACCTTCGTCAAACATATTCTAGTTCAATCAAGGTAGAGACTTAAATAATGGACAGAAAAAAGTACGAAATGCATTTTCGGACAGGTAATTATTCAATCTACATGCTTTAAAACTACTTCAGCTTTAATCTGGTAGGCCAAAATTTCCTCTCAAGGTTATTTTTTCGAATAAAACTGCATAAAAATTACATTTTTAGAAATATTTTTAAAATAAAAATATTTTTTAAGAGAAGAGGTACCTTTTAAGAAGTATGCATTGAAAGTTATTGGCGTTTAAAGTTTCATTTTCTAATGTAAACAAAATTTTTGAAAAGGAATTGAACTCAGTGTGGTTTTCAAAAACAACAACAACAATACGGTAAACTATAGGCACTTTGTTTGTGCACAGAGAATCAACTTAGAAAATATCTTTGACGTCATTTTCGGATGAGTTATTGAAATACGGTTTTACCTTGGAATGTTTCCAATATACTTCAACAACGTTTATGACTTTGGTTTGTCAGGCCATTCGGCCGTCAGTCCGTCTTCCGCGCTCTTGTAAATATACTCGGATTGCCCTGAATTTTTTCACGTTATTGGTCCACGGGGTAATAGTAGCAACGTTCGTATTAATTAATAAGATTATCCGAACTTTCCAATATGTATTTATCAAGCAGGACGGTCGTTCTTGCAAGCTGAACTATAAAAAAATGCTAACCCCGCCAAACAAACAAATTCCAAGAACTAAAAGCCAGAATCGCGTAACTGTTTATTATACTGGACACAACTTCTCCATGTTAAATCGACCAAACGTGGCTGTTAGGTAGAGAAAAAAAATTAAATAAAATAAAGGGAAAGAAGGATTTTAAATTTAAATTATTAAAAATAGGAGTTATAAATATATTATGGGATTTTTAATATGAATTAGAGAGAGAGAAAGTTTAACTATTAAAATATGGCCAGTGATCGTAAGTGGTTAGTAAACATTGCATGTGAAAGATGTAAATAAATATGACTTGGTAACTTCATGGTAAAATATAAATAATAAACTTTAGACTTACCTGAACAGAGAGAACTTCTTGCTTGAAAATTGTATATGTTGAATATATTTAAATTGTGCCAAGTGTTAAATATTTACTTTTAAATATTTATATTTAATAATTCTATAATATATAATTGTAACAAATTAATTTGGCACTCTATGATAATATTAAGAGACACGTAAATCAAACACAGAAAATACACAAATATATTTAAATAAACAGTTTCCTTTATTATAGTATTATTTTAATTAAATGGGGGGAATGGGGAGAGATAAGAGAAAACGAGATGCATCTGTCTTTTACAATTATATTATCAAAATATTTCATTATTATATACGAATATTCTTAAATTTTTATTCTATAAAATATTAAAGGTGCATAGAATTTTACTTCAACAACATTGAAGATAGATTAATACTGATCATTTCAACATCGTCATTCGTTATGATCTTCTAATGAAAATAATCAAATTAATAGATTACTGCTGTAAAAGTTCCACCACATAGTTCGCTTTCTAGTTCATAGAAACAATAATTTTTTGCATTTCTTGTCGAAATAAACAGTATGACTACTGCGAGATTTAAATATTGAAAAGGAAAAACGATCTCGGAAACTCTGTTGGACCACGCCCAGATAAACTGAAGAAGTTCATACCTGTTGATAGCATCTTTCAAACATTATACACTGGTAGATCCAAATACATTTTCACAATAGCTTATTCACAAGAAAATGAATGGATGGCGTAGAACGACACATATTTCAATTGTTATGAAGATCGTTGATCCACATCTTGAAGTTTTCCCTTTTCATCTCATTTTGACAATACTTTTCCATCGCGTCGGTGACAACAGATTCATGTAAAACAATATTGTGAGAAGCAAATCAGCCAATGACCTTACAAAATTTTCTTAAATGAAAGATTTAAGTTTAAGGTTATTTTTAAGTGAGATATTAAAATGGCAATATCAAGCGAAGGACCCGTTTAGCCCGACGCCGATATGCCATGAAAAAGAAAAAGGCGGTGCCGCCGAGAGCGGAATACGTCCGCTCACCGTAGAATCCAGGCAGGAAGAGAGCGACGCTATTTCCAAAAACAGACGCTACAAAAACCCGCCGTTAGAACGGACGTCGTTGATTGGCTGATTTAAAATCGACGATGCCACACATAATAATAAAAGTGTTTGAATGAAATGACTTTAAATGATGAATTTTAGATTTGAAAATTATTATAAAAATATTCTATTACGGTAGAAAGTATTAATTTTAAGATTTATTATTTTATTATTGATAATTTTTGACGATCTTTTATGGCGATTAAATTAAATTGTTTTTAAGTGAAATTTAACTGAAAAACGAACTTAACGAAAATTAATGAATATTTAAAGGTAGAATTTAAATTTTGAAAGTAAAGAAGTTTTTTGATTTAATTTAAATATTTTAAAATAGTTTTTTAAATTAATTTTAATTGGGAAGGATGTTATTATATAACATTTACCTTACCCCTAAGGAAAACAAAAGCATTAAAAAAAAGTTATTGCCTGTGGCATCGAGCAATTGGAACTTTCCAAAACTTAAAAACAAAGCCAAAATCAAAAGGAATTATCTGCCCCAGTTTTTTGGACAATTGACACATATGAACATAAACACAACATAAAAATGTATAAAAATATATATATAAATAAATACGCTTGCGCCTACACATAAAATATGTTATATAAAAATATAAGTATACAATTTTTTCTAAAATCTTTGGCATACTCAAATACTGACATAACAAATACAAATAAACATTAATTCGTAATACAAACACATAGAACCAAAGATGAAAACACATAGAACCAAAACAATAAATTTTTTCAGGAAATAGATGTTCAGGTAAGTAAAAAATTTCACCATGAAGAAACCCAAGACATTCTCCAAGACTTCAATGTATTGCACCAAAGTAAGGACAAGGTAAGTGACCTATGTAAATATGGCTCTCACAACTGAATAAATAATTTTAAAAGGGCAAGACGGGGGGTCCATCTTCCGGTCCCAGGCCCTTTTCAGGCCCATTTGTCGACACAAGGAACCACCCGTGAAACAAGCCCCGCGGCGCGTCCCGAAGGTCGCCGCCAGACAAGCTCCAACAGAGCGGAACCCCGCGCCAACTCCGGTCAAACCGACACCGCTGCCCAGCGCACACGGTGACGGCTATTCCCAAGAAGAGACGAACGGCCGCTACGACAGTCCTCACCACCCAGCTAGAAAAACCAAGTGGTCCCTAAACTTGGTTACTCGAGCCGGTAGACCCCGCACACCATCGCAGGAACCAGACGCCTATAAAGACGCTGGGCCCACGGGCGGAACCGAGGCTTCCCGACCCGAATTTAATTTACGGACAGGCCCCCAAGATCAGATACCATTTTCCGGCAGAGACATTTTTGTGGGCCAGCCGATCGGAAAGTTAGTGAGGAGCCCCTAGCTTGAAAACCAGGGAGGACGGGGAAAATCCCTCCGGCCGTAAAGCGACCCAGCTCCTGGCTCTTCGCCCAGTCCACCCGGCTCAACCGACGGAACCCCTCGCGGATCACGCCGGGAGCCAGTTGGCCCAGACTAGGTGCCGTTAGCGACCCCAGGCGGGCACGGAAAGCTCCACCTAGACGGAATAGACTCCGCCTCGCTAGGGGGTTGGATGGAACGGAGTCCCGCCAGCCCCCACCGACTCGACTCCATCCTAGGACAGAGAAGCCAGCGGAGGCCGACAGAAGCCCGCCCACCACTACCTTACCTCACGGCCGTCGAGGGTACCCAGGCCCGAAGACCCCTGACCCCGTGCAGTGACCGACCGCTACCTTTGTTAGTGCGTTCGAAAGTTAGGTGGAGACACCTCTAGGTCCTCATCACCAGGCGAGGCAAACTCCGGTACCGCATAGACACGGAGGACATGGATCGGACCAAGAGTTCACCTGAGGCACGATGAGCCGCCGCGTTACCGGCGAGCCTCCGGCCCGTTTCCCTGCGGGAATAGTGTTCGATGGTGGACCTGCCGGCCGACCCCCTCCCAAGGGTCACGGCACGACATGGAGCAACCAGATCCATACTGGCCTCCCCACGCGACCGCTCCTTGGTCAACGGGGGCACCGCCAAACCCTACCACCCTAAGGGTCGGCTCACAACTGCTCCAGCTGTGGTCCTCGGAGGGATGAGCCACCCAAGTCATAAAGTAACCTGGGCGCTGTCCGTAACCCTCGCCCTTCGGTTGCTCCGGGAGTCCCTGCATGGCGTTCCCGCGAGCCCCGTCGTCACTAGCGAGCACCGAGGACTTTCCTCTACAAAGCCCTCACTCATACTTCAGGCTCCCTCTTAGTCAATTGGTGGATGGGGTCCTATCGCCTTAGCTAGTCTTTGCCCGGCGACACCGTCCGGCCCGTAGACCGGCACCGGGATCGACCTATGGAACGTCGCTATCCGGCTTGGCCAGAGAACCCGGCTGCCGGGGGTGCGCAACTTACCATGAGTCCGAAGACCCTACGCCCCATGCACAACGTCCGTTAACCGTGGCCACCGGACCCTTGGCCTGTCGGCCGCAGGTCTCTCGAGGAGGTGGCGAATCGTCCCCATCCGGCCCCCTCGCATTCGTATACAACGAACTCTGCCGAGCTTCCGGTCTCCTCCCCCACTCAAGGGGTCGGTTCGGAACCACCCGGAGGGGCGGCCACATTTTAAAAGGGCAAAATAAAATAGCATATTTACGTTACTATTTATCTGGAACTTTTCAAATATATAACAAATCTGTATATCCACATAAAAAAAATTCTAACAATTGAATATATTCAGTAATTTTAGCTTAGAAATCTGAGTTTAAAAAAAATTATATATGTCCAATATTACTTGAAATTATTAAAAGAATAATAATTAAATTTTATAGTATTATTTAATTCGGCTAATAATTTTTATTATTATTTCATAAATATTTTCTCTTTAAAAAATATTGGTACTGAAATGTTAAATGCTGAGGAAGTAAAGTAAAATAGCAGCAAAAAATAGATTGCAATATACAATCTCTTCATTGTGTACACAGGTCAAAAACGTAAGGCAGTTGCCCCATAGTATGACCTTCAACAACAATGGAATGACTGATCTAAGTCTCCTAGCGTTAAACCAAAAAAAAATATTTACAAACTCAAACAAACTATTCCGCTCAATTTGACAAGTATACTGCCCATGATATCCAAAATAGATATAACTGCACCGTGAGGGACTTATTGGAAGGTTAAGTTACCCAAGCTAAGCCAAGTTTACCCTCTGTGTGTGCTCATCATAATTGAATTAGACCAGGTCAGCCTGAGGGAAAAAACAAACATTCTACACCACAGTTAAACAAAGTCCTGTCATTCGCCTAGATCAGTCTAATAAATATTTTTATATATACATTTCATTTTATTATATTATTCAATTTTTTCATTTCAATTCATTTTTTTATTTTTCATTTTTATATTTCATTTTATATTTTTATTTATTATTTCATTATTTTCATTTCAATATTTTATCATATTTTTCATTTCTTTATTTTTCATTTTTATATATTTCTTTTTCAATTATATAAGCTATAGGGTACCCTTTAAATTTAACTAACTTTATCATTAAAAATAAATTCCTCAGCAAAATAACAACACTATATTCTCTCAAAGTCCAAAAAATTGCTATTGTAAGTGAATAATAAATAAATAAGTTTGAACTTTAGCTATAGCATCAAATAAATATTATAAAATAAATTGATTTTATCCGAAGTTTCCTAAACCGCAGAACAAGACTGGAAGGCGGAGGAATGCCATATTCCTTTGTGTCACGACCCTTAACTAAATGCCAGCGAGAATTACGAGATTCTACTGCTCTGGATTGTAACGCAAAACGAGACAATCATGGCAAGAAAAAAATCGATAAAATAGGAATTAAAATTTAAGTTATTGCGTCCAGAAATTGCGACTGGACTCTCTAAACTGTCTGAGACCCAGAAATCTGGTGGCGCTCAAAAGTACAAGGACAGGGTTAACTTGACTTCATAACAGAAAAAAGAGCCTCGAATTTCCAAATGAAAAGTAGTCTGTTGCCACAATACACTGGATTTTTCGGTTTAATATGTACAGGCTAATCCACAAAACCGTTGTGTACAACCAGAACTACCAAAAAAGTATTATCTAAAAACCGGTGGTTAAAACTGAATATGCTATAGCTTGAAAAAATAAATGAATTTTTAGGGGTAATATTAAAATGACATGAGAGAATTGCAGATATTGTAAGTAAATGTTGTTTGATAAATATTAATAAAATCTGGAAAATAGTATAATTTTCATATATTTATATCTATATCTATATATATTTTTTAAATAAAATATTTAATTTTTAAACAAATGTAAGGTTGATAAAAAGGACATAAGTAAAAAAGCCATAAATGTTAAATGACCATAATTTATAAATTTAATGTAAAGAGAAAATTAATAGTTGAGTATATATATCTATATAAAAAAATATGGCAATGTGATATTGATATACAAAATAAAAATATAATATATTAAAAAATTAAATTGGTGTAGTTTGTAGCTATGGTAAATTTTAAATGATAAAATTATGACATATCAAGAATGCTGAATGGTAAAAACAAATAGATCCCAGTGTACTATTACGTACTAGCACACCGCCTGTTTTGGCCTGCAAAACATAGACTACTCATTTATAAACTCAAACTTAATTGATCACAATTTATCAATAAAATGTAAAAAGAAAGTAAAATGCAATTTTAACTTTATATATATATTAAATAATTTTTTAAACAATGTAAAAAATTCATAACATGTACTAAAATTTTGTAAATAAAACAAAAGTAAATAAATTTTCTGGTATGTAAGTAATTTTCCTGATATGGAAAACCATCCAGAAAATAAATATAAATTATTGCATTTCGATAGAAAGATCAGATTTAAATAGTTTCTATATAATTGAAAAATTTATTCTCAGAACAAAATTGAATATTATTTGTATAAAAAATGTTTATTTAAAATATTATTATATCCTAATAGAGAGTCATAATACTCCTAAACCTATGTAAATGATAATCAAACCTGAAAATTTTATGTTTAAAATTCTTATATTGCACAAACTTGGGAGTAAAAAAAAATTACACCAAATGAATTGTGATTCATTCAAATCAATGCAATTGTTAAAATGTCTGGATCAGGGACAAAATAACAAAATGGAGGTAAAGATTGATCAGGTCTCTACAACCATACACCGATTTAAGAAATCACAGAAAAAAATTTAATTTTTAGGAATATTGACCTTGTAGTCAATTAATAACATCGTAAATCATTATTTCAAAACCATCCTTATATATTTAAAAATATGTAGTAACAGAAAAAAAATTATTTACAAAATAAACCTTTTATAGTCTGATATTTATTTTAAAAAATGTAACTTCAGACATGTTTTAACTCAATATGTATGTAATAATTTCAAAATAAAAATATATATATTAAACAATAACAAATGTATATATAGCAACAATTAAGTATTTTTCCTGAAGAAGTCCCGGAGAATGCATGAAAAATTTATATATTTAAATCATATTGCTGAAATTTTCTATTGAATTTTAATAAATAAACAATACTGAAAGAAATAACCCAGAAAGAGTCCCATTAAAAAAATAGAAGTTCGAAAGTTTGGCAAAGGCACCATAAATGTTAGGTAAAGAAAAAAAAGAAAATATAAAATAAAGGGAAAGAAGGATTTTAAATTTAAATTATTAAAAATAGGAGTTATAAATATATTATGGGATTTTTAATATAAATTAGAGAGAGAGAAAGTTTAACTATTAAAATATGGCCAGTGATCGTAAGTGGTTAGTAAACATTGCATGTGAAAGATGTAAATAAATATAACTTGGTAACTTCATGGTAAAATATAAATAATAAACTTTAGACTTACCTGGACAGAGAGAACTTCTTGCTTGAAAATTGTATATGTTGAATATATTTAAATTGTGCCAAGTGTTAAATATTTACTTTTAAATATTTATATTTAATAATTCTGTAATATATAATTGTAACAAATTAATTTGGCACTCTATGATAATATTAAGAGACACGTAAATCAAACACAGAAAATACACAAATATATTTAAATAAACAGTTTCCTTTATTATAGTATTATTTTAATTAAATGGGGGGAATGGGGAGAGATAAGAGAAAACGAGATGCATCTGTCTTTTACAATTATATTATCAAAATATTTCATTATTATATACGAATATTCTTAAATTTTTATTCTATAAAATATTAAAGGTGCATAGAATTTTACTTCAACAACATTGAAGATAGATTAATACTGATCATTTCAACATCGTCATTCGTTATGATCTTCTAATGAAAATAATCAAATTAATAGATTACTGCTGTAAAAGTTCCACCACATAGTTCGCTTTCTAGTTCATAGAAACAATAATTTTTTGCATTTCTTGTCGAAATAAACAGTATGACTACTGCGAGATTTAAATATTGAAAAGGAAAAACGATCTCGGAAACTCTGTTGGACCACGCCCAGATAAACTGAAGAAGTTCATACCTGTTGATAGCATCTTTCAAACATTATACACTGGTAGATCCAAATACATTTTCACAATCGCTTATTCACAAGAAAATGAATGGATGGCGTAGAACGACACATATTTCAATTGTTATGAAGATCGTTGATCCACATCTTGAAGTTTTCCCTTTTCATCTCATTTTGACAATACTTTTCCATCGCGTCGGTGACAACAGATTCATGTAAAACAATATTGTGAGAAGCAAATCAGCCAATGACCTTACAAAATTTTCTTAAATGAAAGATTTAAGTTTAAGGTTATTTTTAAGTGAGATATTAAAATGGCAATATCAAGCGAAGGACCCGTTTAGCCCGACGCCGATATGCCATGAAAAAGAAAAAGGCGGTGCCGCCGAGAGCGGAATACGTCCGCTCACCGTAGAATCCAGGCAGTAAGAGAGCGACGCTATTTCCAAAAACAGACGCTACAAAAACCCGCCGTTAGAACGGACGTCGTTGATTGGCTGATTTAAAATCGACGATGCCACACATAATAATAAAAGTGTTTGAATGAAATGACTTTAAATGATGAATTTTAGATTTGAAAATTATTATAAAAATATTCTATTACGGTAGAAAGTATTAATTTTAAGATTTATTATTTTATTATTGATAATTTTTGACGATCTTTTATGGCGATTAAATTAAATTGTTTTTAAGTGAAATTTAACTGAAAAACGAACTTAACGAAAATTAATGAATATTTAAAGGTAGAATTTAAATTTTGAAAGTAAAGAAGTTTTTTGATTTAATTTAAATATTTTAAAATAGTTTTTACTTTCTTCTATCTTCAATAGAAGAAAGTATTGTAATCGAAATTTTTTTCGACTTCCGGTTTTCGACGGATTTGCATGTTTTAGGGGTCAGAGATTCCAAAAAACATGTTTATAGAAAATGTCTGTCTGTCTGTGTGTCGTCTGTCCGTCCGTCTGTCTGTCGCCATTGTACCATCAAAAAGTGTATGAAGTTATGTATAGAATTAAACCAAAATTTTATTATAAGTTTTTGGCTATGGCAAGCAGGTCCTCCCGGAATTTGGAAAAAATTCGCCGGTAGGGGGCGCTGATATAACAATTTTTGTGCGATTTTGAATATTGTACCATCCAAAAGTGTATGGAGTTATGCATAGAATTGAACCAAATTTTTAGTTTAAGTTTTTGGATATGACAAGCAGGTCCTCCCTGAATTTGGAAAAAATTCGCCGGTTGGGGGCGCTGTAAATGCGTTTTTTGTGCGATTTTGAATATTGTACCATCGAAAAGTGTATGAAGTTATGCATAGAATTGAACCAAATTTTTAGTTTAAGTTTTTGGCTATGGCAAGCAGGTCCTCCCTGAATTTGGAAAAAATTCGCCGGTAGGGGGCGCTGTAATAGAGATTTTTGTGCGATTTTGAATATTGTACCGTCCAAAAGTGTATGAAGTTATGCATAGAATTAAACCAAATTTTTATTTTAAGTTTTTGGCTATAGCAAGCAGGTCCTCCCTGAATTTGGAAAAAATTCGCCGGTAGGGGGCACTGTAATAGCGATTTTTGTGCGATTTTGAATATTGTACCGTCGAAAAGTGTATGAAGTTATGCATAGAATTAAACCAAATTTTTATTTTAAGTTTTTGGATATGGCAAGCAGGTCCTCCATGAATTTGCAAAAAATTCGCCGTTAGGGGGCGCTGTAATAGCGATTTTTGTGCGATTTTGAATATTGCACCATCGAAAAGTGTATGAAGTTATGCATAGAATTGAACCAAAAAAAATTTTAAGTTCTTGGCTATGACAAGGAGGTCCTCCCTTAATTTGTAAAAAAATCGCTCGTAGAGGGCGCTGTAATAGCGATTTTTGTACAATTATTGTGCCATTTTGAATATTGTACCGCCGAAAAGTGTATGAAGTTATGCATAGAATTGAACCAAATTTTATGTGTTTATTTTTGGTCATGTCACGAAGGTCCTCCCTGAATTTGGAAAAATTCTGCCGGAAGGGGGCACTATAATTGCGATGTCTGTACCATTTTCATTATTGTACCATCGAAAAGTGTATGAAGTTATCCATATAATTGAACCAAATTTTTTGTGCATGTTTCTGGCTATGGCAAACAAGTCCTCACTGAACCTGAAAAAATTCCGAAAGAAGGGGGCGCTATAATTCCGATCTCTGTGCCATTTTCCTTATTTTACCATCGAACAGCGTATAAAATTATGCATACAATTGAACCAAAATGTTTGTGCTTGTTTTTGGCTTTGGCCAACAGGTTCTCCTTGAATTTGGAAATATTGAGCGGTAAAGGGGCTCCGTGCTAGCAATTTTTGTATTTTTTTCTTGATTTTTCGTAGTTCTATTGTGCATCGACGGCTAATGCAGCGGCGGGAACTCGCTTCCTGCTATGCCGGCTATTCGCAAACAGCTGATAACGACAGAATAAGGAAAAATTAATAATTTTAACAAATATCATGATATAGATTAACTCGTTTTTAGTCCGTTTAATTGACTTGAGCAGAAATTTAAGATGAAAATCAAAGTTGGTATAGTATTGAACTAATAATATTGAAGTATTAACATGTGTAACTAGGTTTTGAAATATTAAGATGTATAAGATAGAAGAAAGTTTTGGGATTGGCACATCCAACTAGTTTAAATTAATTTTAATTGGGAAGGATGTTATTATATAACAGTGGCATTTTAAAATTTCAGATATTTAAGAAAGCAACCATCGCAGCGAAATAAAACAAAGACTAGAAGAATCTACTGAAGAAAAGCTTCAATTTGAGACCAAACTCATCTTTATAAAATAATTATTAACAGAGATACAGGATTTTTAAAAAACGTTGAGATACTGAAAATGATCACTAAAACCTTCGTCAAACATACTCTAGTCTTATCAAGGTAGAGACTTAAGTAATGGATAGAAAAAAGTATGGAATGCATTTTCGGACAGGTAATTACTCAATCTACGTTCTTTTATAAAATTCAGCTTAAAAAAATAAAATTTCTGTCCTTAATAAGTAGAAAACTGTTAATTAATTCTAAAATTACCAAATAATGCCAAACAGCGATAAACCCGCCAAAGAACGCATGTTATCCTCATTACAATACGGTAAAACTACTTCAATTTTAATCTGGTAGACCAACATTTTCTCTCAAGGTTATTTTTTCGAATAAAACTGCATAAAAATTACATTTTTAGAAATATTTTTAAAATAAAAATAATTTTTAAGAGAAGTACCTTTTAAGAAGTATGCATTGAAAGTTACCATTTAAAGTTTCATTTTCTAATGTAAACAAAATTTTTGAAAAAAATTGAGCTCAGTGTGGTTAAAAAAAAAAAAAAAAAAAAAAAAAAAAAAAACATGGTAAACTATAGGCATTTTGTTTGTGTACAGAGAATCAACTTACAAGGAAGGTCTCCATACGGGCATACTCAGAAAAATCTGAAAAAATTACAGAATGTTCTTTTCGTATGGATATATATGTTAAAAAAAATTTTTTTTGGCGGAACTCCGATACAGCGTCCGTAAAAAAATAACGAAATTTTCGTTTATTTGGCAATTTATTTGGGTTAATTTGGTTGGGTTATTTTGGTAATTTTGGTTGGCGATGAAAAAAAAAATACGCTTTTATGTGGGAAAAAACTTTTTATGTTGAATTTGTTTATATAAGTTTAATTTAAATAACTTTAGTTTTGTCATTTTTAGTTTGTTTTAACTATAGTTTGTCATATATATTTATATGTATTTATAATAAAATTTAAATATCATATTTTACGATTTAAAACAAAATTTAAATTGATTTAAATTATTTCAAGCTGAAAAGTAAGGCAGAGAGAACACTGTCCATGTCCACTTGATTTTGTTGATATGGAAACGACTTCATCTTCGATATGGAAAAGTATTATGGCAATAACATGTCAGCTGACTATAACTTAAAATAGATATTTGCAACTTTCAAAGCATAGAAAATATTTTTTCGGTGATAAAATTAAATAACTACAGCAACAAGCAACATATAGATAATATAAAAAATATATAGTAATCCCTTTCATTGATTAAGTTTAAATTCATTAAAAACCGTGCATTCTAAAAAACAATTAATAAACAATTTTCAGATGCATTAAAATCGTTTGCTTTTGGCGAGGAAAAATCCTGCTCGCCAAATCGCGTGTCACTTTCGTATTTCCGCGCTAAATATTCGAAAGTATTTTATTTTTTTTACAGACTTTCTACAGAAATTCCGCCGTTAAATTTGACTGATCTCTTATTACATATACGAGTAGTTTCACTAGTATTTTTTTCAACATATTCTGAGTATGCCCTGTAAGGAGACCTTCCTTGTTAGAAAAAATCTTTGACGTCATTTTCGGATGAGTTATTGAAATACGGTTTTACCTTGGAATGTTTCTAACACTTTCCAACATACTTCAACAACGTTTATGAGTTTGGTTTGTCTGGTCGTTCGGCAGTCAGCCTGTCTTTCGCGCTCTTGTAAATATACTCGAATTGCCCTGAAATGTTTACACGTTATTGAAGAAAATGAAGGTTGCAACAGTTATAGTTCGTTTACAGGGACAGTCAAAATTATTGCGTTACATTACGGCCAATGGGAAAGAATCGTTTCAAGTGCATTTTAATGATGTTACACAATTTCAAACATAATGAAATTGATATGCATTTATAAAGTTCATTAAAATATCCATTCTATAGAATATGTGGTATACAGAATATGCATTCTTCATTTACAGGGCTACATAAAGAATTCCGTTACACGATGGTATAGGGGAGAAAATTGTTCGCGGCGTATTTTAATAATGTTAAACTATTTCATATATAGTGAAAATGATATACATTGCTGAGGTTTACAACAAGCTACTTCCTGTATAATATGAAATTCATAGCATTCACAGGGACATACAAAAGATTTCGGATACTATACTGTATCCAAAATACTGTATATTGCTGGATTAGTATGATTGTTGGATGAAAATTTTCAGTTATGATAGGCGTTTTTAACAGTTTCCAACAAAGCTGAAAACTATTGCCCTGAAATTTTTGGGTGTTATTGAAGTTTAGCCTAGCACGAACCCTATTTGAAATGAAGTTTCTAGCATGTTTAGTTTATTTACAGGGACAATCAAAAGTATTCCGTTACATTACGGCCAATGGGAAAAAATCGCTTCAAATGAATTTTAAAGATGTTACACCCTTTCGAACATAATAAAATTGATATGCATTTACGAAGTGCACTAAAATATGCATTCTCTAGAATATGCGGGCAATGAATAGTTACTATTCATTTACAGGGCCACACAAAAGAATTCCATTACATAATGGTATAAGGAGAAATTCTTTGCGGCGTACTTTAATTATGCTATTTCATAATGAAATTCATATACATCAATGAAGCTTACTGGAAGTTATTTGATGTATAATACGAAGTGTATAGCATTTACAGGACGTACAAAAGATTTCAGACAAGTATATTCTATCCGAAGTACTGTACAGAGCGATAATTGCTGGAATACATTTTTAATTATGTTATGTGCTTTTATGTTTCATTATATTTATCAAGGTATATTGTGTGTATAAATGCTGTAATTCATATACAGGGCTACACAAAAGAATTCGTAAAGGTTACTGAGTATGAGCATAAATTGCTTAAAGGTGGTTTTTAAATGTGTTATGCATTTTTACGCTGAACTGCATTTAATTTACTATGAAATACATGTAGAATATAGATAAAATGATATACAGGGCCACGCAAATAACTGGATACATGGCCTTGATATAGATGATAATTCTGGAAATATGATTTCAGTAGTTTGAAGAGTGATTTAGTTTGAATTAAAGTTTAGCTGAATTGTGGCGTGTAATAAAGGTACTAGGTAAACTACAGGACTGAACAAAAGTATTCAAGTATGTTTCCATCAATTAGTATAAATTGCTGAAAGAGAAATTTCACCCTGTTATACGATTTGTTGGTAAACAAAATTTTCTCATTATATAGTATATATATCAGCCTACAGGTCAAATACAGGGCTGTTCAAAAGAATTGGAATACATAGTTGGCTATGGAAAGTAACTGCTGAAATCAGATTTTCAAATGTTTTATTTGCTTTCTTAAATGTTTACTTAATTATCTTCTTTACCTTATTTCCCTAAATGAAGAAGTTTTGTTAAAGATTTCAGGAAGTGTTGGAAAGTGTTTCATAAGCTATGCTTAACGGATGATTTTTCTTTCTTGTTTAACTAAATTTTTGCATACTATGTGGTGAGTATAAATGCTATAGATCGTATACAGGGCTACAGAAAAAGAATTCGTAAGCGCTGCTAATGAGTATGAGCGTAAATTGCTTAAGCATTGTTTTTAAATAAGTTATGCGTTTTTACGCTAAATTACATTTACCGTACTAAAAATGTTTGCAGAATATAGATAAAACGGTTTACAGAGCCACGCAAAGAATTAGATATATCGTAGTCAACGGATGATAATTTTTGGAAGCGTGTTTTTGCTAGTTTTAAAAGTATTTTAGTCTGAATTAAACTTTAGCTAATAGTGAGTGTGCATGTAAAGGTAGCAGATAAAACACAGGGCTGTACAAATGTATTCAAGTAAGTTTACATCTATTGGTATAAATTGCTGAAAGTAAAGTGTCAATTTGCTATTCGTTTTCTTGCTAAACTAAATTTTCGTATTATGTAGTATATATGCTAACTTTCATCTCAAATACAGAATTGTACAAAAGAATCAGAATATATATTTGGCTATGTTCAGTAATTCTTGAAATCAGTTTTAAATGTTTTATGCGTTTTCTAAAATGTTTACTTAAGAATCTTATTTACCTTATTTACCTAAACAACGAAGTTCTTTTAAAGTATTATGGAAGTATTAGAAAGTGTTTCATAGTCTATGCATAATGCATGGTTTTTCTTTCTTCTTTTGTTTTTAGAAAGTAATTGCCAGATCCACCGAGCTAATTTGAAAAATAAAGGGGTAAATTGATTCTGACCGGCTCTGTTAATTTAGGCGTTAATGCATATCAGTACCGCTACCCAGGAGCGTGTGCATGAGCAAAAAGCGTTTTAATATTGCAATACCTGTGGGGAAAGAACCCTGAAATTTGGCACATTTATTAGTTTAAGATTTAAAAATTCTCTTATAACTGTTTCTAAAAAAATTGAAATTTAAAAGGGTGCAACGATCGAAAAACGCTCTAAATAACAATTTATTTGAAAGTTTTAATGCCAGGAATTTGAAATTTGACCTGGTTGTGTTTTTTAAGACATAAATGCTGGCACAGAAGAGTTTTAAAAAAATTCGAAATTTACTAAATGGCATCAGGAGTAAAAAACGTTCTAAAATTGCGATTATTATGAAACGGTTGGAGATAAAAATTTGAAATGTGGTATGATGGATAGTTTTAACATGTAAATGCAACCTAAGAACCATTTAAAAATATTGAATTTAAAAACGTGAAACGACCGAAGAACTTTTAAAAACGTTCTAAATCACAATTTGAATGGAGTCATTAGAGCATGAGCGGGAAATTTGACATGATTGTTACTTTTAATACGTAAACATCCGCAATGAACATGTATACAGGAAAAGAACGAGTCATGTGACTGTCATAAACAATCACTGCTGGCCGCTTCGCTTTTCATATGACAGTCATTTTTACTCAAAAATTGTTTTTTGAATAACATTCCATGAAAGTTACATTTTTAGAGAGCTTCACATAAAAAAAAATCTTTGAGAGCTGATTTACATTCAGATATGTATATTACCTGATATAACTTCAGTTAAAATTTTGTTGACAGCCTAATATCCTATTTCATCAAAGTAGACACACATAAGAGATTCATTCATAGTGACCGATAAAAATATTAAACCATGAAAGTAATCATTCACAAAGTAAGTTCTCCAGCCATGAATTTTGCCGCGCTGTCTGGCGTCAGCAAAGTAATAGGCCAATCAAAGTTTATCATAATTGCGTTAGGTGTAGAGAGATATGGCCAAGGAGGAACCTTTTTTCATAACTCAACATCTTTTACAATCTTTAATACTTTTATTAGCAGGGCGCAAATCTCGACAATAGTATTTTATTGCTCGCAAACAAAAGTTGTTATTTTTTGTGTTTGTAAGTTAGAAACAATACTCTGACACTGAAATAAAAAGTTTTTGTTTAAGATTATATTATTTATTTATTTATTTTGTGTTTTAAATGAACTAAGTGAAAGGGTTGCATTTTAAACGTCTATAGTATATATTTTTTAACTGAATGAAGTAATTGAAATGAAAATTGTGTATTTTAAATAAAACGAATGCAATACGAATGATGTCATTGGTAACAATATTAGGCGATTTATCACTTATCGATGCTAAAACAAAATTACACGCCTTTTTCTTTACGTTTAAATGTAAATAAATCCAACCTATGTAAAAATATTTAATGAATAAAATTTTATAACGAGTGGTCAGTCAGTTTGGTAGTGTCGGGAAGATTGATCGTCGACAATTACTGTTAATCGTAATCATACCTACAATTCTCAGTGAGCAGTGGCGTTCAAAACAATAATTTGATATGCATGTATTAAGCGCATAACATCAGATCGACGAACTTTAGCTAAGCTATTAGATTTTCTAATCTTCCTTAATCGAGTCTACTACAAAGGTTCGGGTGAAACAAAACGGATATTACAACTATAACTATCAAGGAATTACAATTTAAATATTTGTTTAAGGAAAACACCAGTTTGAACGTTGAAATAATAATACTTTCGGAATTTTTTGTTGGTTTAATAAATCGTAAACTCTTTTTTTTTTAATATATTAAGTTATGTTTGGAGAGTGTTTCATATTTTTTTGTTCACAACTAGGGGGTTTCCTCCCCTCTGCTCGCTACGCTCACCAACCCCCCGCGTATTCGCTTCGCGATCCCTATTTTCTAGCTAAATACAGACGTAATTGTTTCGCGTTTCATTCTGGATCGCTTCGCGATCCCTTATTTTCTATGCATTCAATTTTTAGATTCCACTTGGTAAAATCGCGCTCGTTGCTAATTTGTAGTTACAGTAAATAATCTTATCGTATAAATCTCCTCTCCTCTGAAATTTTCACTTCGCCGCTTTTTCTAAGCCAACATATATGTGTAAAATTATACATATAGTGTTACGAATATTGTAAATAGTTAGTGTTTGTGCTTAAAAATAATGTAAATAGTTCAATTAATCTCTATTCAAAAGCTAATAGTAGTTTTTGTTGCATTGAAATATCTCAATTTGTTAATTTTCTGCAAGCAAGTAAACCCTTTTCTGCAACCAAGCAAGTATTTCATTGGGAGTCTATGGAAATTTGGCGAAATACAGGAAATAATGCCAAGTTGGGGACAAACTTGGCGACGTTTGGTGACAAAGCCGGGTCCTGCCCCCCCCCCCCCCCCCCCTTATAGCATCAGAAAGCTCTGACCAATCAAATGCGTTTCGCGGTATCTACGCAGATTTTCATTGGTCAATTTCCAAAGTGATATTTTTTTATATATAAAAGGATATACGATACGTATATATAATTTTTCATAATGAAAAAATTGTAATGCAGTATCAGCTGACCGCTAGCATCCAGCTTTCCTGAGACATCAAAATAATAATAATAATAAAAAAAAAATCTAAATGCAGCTAGTTACTCTTTAGCATATGGCTATGACATAGCATAGAAGTGTTTTAAAATTTAAATGCTTGAAAAATGCCATTAAAAAATCATTTTGTACCCATAAATATGACTTTAAAGTAGTACTTGAAAAAATCAAAAAATGAAAAAAAAATTCTACGTAGTGGCATGAAAACTTCAATTCTGAACACGGGTATTTAAAATTAAAATAAATCGGCTAGCAGTTCTCAAGTAATCTAAATAGATTAAAAAAAAAAAAAAAAAATCGCACGGAGTTGATCATACATTACGTACGCCATGAATTAAACATTACTAGTGTTATTACACGTAAAAATTGCAGGCGACAGAAATCGCCTGCGGCTCGTACGTATATTAGCCACCTGAAACTTACGTATTATCCAAGCATTTCGTTGGCTGTTCGGGAAAAGGCTTTTCCATCGTCAGGTTTCCAAGAAATCTGACGGCCAATTTTAAATTAAATTAATTTCTTAAACTTCTAAACATCCCACAATATTACTTTTTATATCGTCGTATAATGAAAAAAATGTACTTTTAAATGCAATTTGTTTGAAAGCTGTATCTCAATTTGTTTCTGAGTTATTAATTTTTTTTTTGTAGTTTTTATTACTTTTTTGTCATAGTGGAAACACTCTGTTGTCCATCTCTGTAGAAAGTAAAGGGAAATACAGATTACTGTATAGACCAATCAGAAAACGAATAAAATGATGATTAAACCAATAAAAACCTTCAGATATGCTTTTGATTTCCTACCCTGACGAGAACAATAACCATTTTTCCAAATGGTTAAAAAAAAGAAACCCTGTTTCAAGTTGTGTTGCGTAAACTCACAAAAAAAAGGAAGTATTTCAAACTCAACTTCATCTTCTGAAAATAAATTAACTTAGAGCTCAATTTCAAAATTTATAAGACGAATCCGTTCAATTCCAATTCATTTCTAAACAAGAAAGAAAAATCATGCGTACGGCATAGATTATGAAACACTTTCCAACACTCCCTGAAAGCTTTAACGAAACTTCGTTACTTAGGGGAATAAGGTAAATAAGATAACTAAGTAAACATTTAAAAATCTGATTTCAGTAGTTACCACCCATACACAAATATGTATTCCAATCCTTTCGAACAGCTTTGTATTCGATCTGTATATTGATATATATACTACATAATGGGAAAATTTTGTTTAGCAAGAAAACGTATAACAGGTTGAAATTTCTCTTTCAGCAGTTTATGCTAATAGATGAAAAAATACTTGCATACTTTTGTACAGCCCTGTAGTTTACCTAGTACTTTTATTATACGCCACTATTTAGCTAAAATTTAATTCAAACTAAAACACTCTTAAAACTACTGAAATCACATTTCCAGAAATTATCATCCATAGACGGCATGTATCCAGTTCTTTGCGTGACACTGTGTATCATTTTATCTATATGCTACAAACATTTCTTAACAAACTAAATACAGTTCAGCGTAAAAGTGCATAACTCATGTAAAAACCACCTTTAAGCAATTTGCGCTCACACCTAGTAATCCTTACGAATTCTTTTGTGTAGCCCTGTATGGATCACAGCATTTATATACGCCGTATAGTATGCATAAATATAGTGAAACATAAAAGTGCATATCATAATTAAAAATGCATTTCCAAAACTCACCGCTAATGTACACGTACAGTACTTCTGATACAATATCTACATATATATTTCTCTTGCGCGGCGCTAAAATCTACATACATGTTTCTCTTGCGTGGCTCTAAAATAGGGCTGAATTTGGAGCTTGTCGTTTGGTAACAACCGCACAGTAATACAATTAATTTGCCTTATTACATTCCACCAATTGGGTCTCTGCAGCCGAGTGGTCAAAGCATCACACTGCTGATTGCATACGAGCGTAAGAGATTGTGGGTTCGAATCCCGCTGGTTCCATTGCACACACTCTTTGTGTGGAACTCCCAGGATGTATTTCTCTTGTGCTGTAATATTTCCTTGTGCTATCTTGTCTCGGACTTATAAGCGGACTCTCATGTCAAGCACATAAGTCGTATGTTTATTGTTCAATAAATAAATAAATAAATTCCACCAATCAGAAGCGTGATTTCAGCACTTAAAATCGCGTCATATTTAAAAGAAAAATTTCAATGATTTTCATAAAATGTAAACATCTTAAAACGGTTCCGCTTAATTGTGCACTAATGTTGTACGAGCAGAACACAGATTATTTATTGAGAAATACTATTAAGAAATCTGTGTAAATAAAATGACAGTGAATCTGTCATAGTAAGCAATATGGAAAACGAAATGTTTCCGATGAAGATAATGACGTCATTCGGAAAACAAAAGCCGCAATTTCATCCATGAATTAAAATATTTTACTATAACTGTGTCAGTGATGACTTCATATTCCTGATCCTTATTCCTACACATATATAGACGGGACTCTTGCTATTTATTTAAAGATCCTTGGTATACACAAAATAAAATATTTCTGAAAATTACATAATTTCCAATTAATTAAAATGAATATTTAACGAAACTCAGGAATTTTAAAACAATTGCTTAAATGACGCTTTAATTTCGGAAAGGATGAATGGTTCTGGCAGAGAAAATGATGTTATATTTCATAGAAAAGATTCATTCTCATATGGGCTCCAAAATTATTGTACCACACGGTGGAATTATTTCAAACAAACAACTGATTTCTGGGAAAGATTTCCATAGTGTGAAGGAGTTACTTCCCAGAAAAAAGTGCAGAAAAAACCAGGAAATGCACAGGAACGGTTTGTTAGGAACTGCCAATGACGTCATGAGCTTTAGAGTCTATATAAAACTGAAATATTTTAGTACGATTTTTGTCAATATGACGTCATATTTACTGGGCTTTACGTCTAACTAAGCAAATTAAAATTCAGAGCAGGAGCTCTTTTTAAGCATAGTACAATCTTTTGGCTGAAGTAAGAATAGCAATAGCCATTGGTTCGTTTTACAGCCACGTGATGCATTCAAAAAATCAGCTTTTTGATCAAAATTTTCTTTTAGACATATCAGAAAACGTGTTGTTTACGTTTTTTTAACTTGCCAAGTATCTGACGGATATTGTATTTTTCACGTCGAACGAACTTTAGATAGTGTTTGTTGATTTATATTGAATTATCTTGGTATCAGGCAGTATTTTTACAACAGTTTTTTGAAATATTTAAGCCGTTCCGTACAATGTTTTGCGCAATAAGTTTTAAATTAATTGTGTTACAAGGTAATTTTTTTTAGTTAATTGTTTTACATTTCAAAAATTGGAAAATTTCATAATGTTAAAATGATTTATGCCTATTGGTAGCACCAACTAAATGTATTTTTAATTGTGATTTCAACAAAGTTTTCAATAACTGTTTTTTACCTTAAATTTTTTTGAAAATTTCATAAGTTAAAAGGATTTATGATAGCCATTATGGCTACAGATGCTGCAACAAGCGAAGAGAGCTGGGGTCGCGTAGCGGTCCCAATGTGAATTGTGTCGCAATTCACGGGGGTTGGCGAGCGTTAGTGAGCAGGGGGCAGAGCCCCCTAGTAGTATCTGAAATCTTTTGTGTGTCCCTGTAAATGCTATGCACTTCGTATTATACATGAAATAACTCATAGTAAACCTTAGCGACGTATATCAATTTCATTATACGAGTATATGAAGTAGTTTAACATAATTAAAATACGCCACAAACAATCCCCCCCCTCCCCTATATCATTATGTAACGGAATTCTTTTTTGTGGGCCTGTAAATTAATAATAACGATTCTTTGCGCCGCATATTCTAAAGAATGCATATTTTAGTGCACTTCATAAATGCATATCAATTTTGTTATTTTTGGATGCATGTAACATCATTAAAAATCATTTGAAATTATTTTTTCTCATTGGCCGTAATGTAACTGTTTACTACTTAGCTGTTACTGTTTAACTACTTTTGACTGTCCCAGTAAATGAACTAAACATGCTACAAACTTCATTTGAAATACGGATCGTGCTATGGTAAAAGTTAATAACATCCAAGAGTTAGAGCGCGGACAGACGGACAGACAAACCGAAGTCATAAAAATTTTTCAACTTTGTTGGAAAGTGTTAAAAGAACGAAACTCACCATGGATTCATAAAAAAGGAGGAAAAAAGCCTGTTAAATTAGAAAAGTGTTCTAAATTAATATTTTGATTATTCAATATTATTTTTATATCTATAGGACCTGCATTATAAGTTGGCATATTTTTTTCTATTAAGATTTTTAATTTAAAATGAAATATTTTATGCATGATTTTTTTAATCATGTTTTAACTCTAGTGAGTATAAGATGCTACTAAATTCAATGCCACATTCAATGCTACTAAAAATTATTCCTGTTATTTTGTTTTTTATACTTTCTCACATAAACAAAATGTTGCTTGTGTAATAATTAGAATTATATTTTTAGTTTTTGTTGATTATTTGTCAATTTAAAAATAAAGGAATAGCAGTCTTTTACCTCTAATGGATGAGCAATTTTAATGTTAAGGACGACACCCCTTCCCCGAATAATAACAAGTTGGAAATTGCTCGTCAAATGTGGCAAATGCGGTGCGTTCGTATTATAACTAGTTTTATAATTATTTTTTGCACCCCATATTGTACTGAATGTATAATTTTTTGCACTTCATAAGGTGCATAGTCTGTAACATCATTAAAATGCACTTCCAATATTTTTTTTCCCATTCCCCGTAATGTAACGGAACACTTTTGACTGTCCCTGTAATTAAACTATACATCCGATTTTCATAAAATTTGAAATGGCTCGGCAAAATTTTGCAACAGTTATATATTTAAAATTTTAGACCATTCGGAAGGCTGTAACATCATTAAAATGCACTTGCAATCAATTTTCCCATTGGCCGTAATGTAAAGAAGTACTTTTGACTGTCCCTGTAATTAAACTATACATCCGATTTTCATAAAATTTGAAATAGCTCGACAAAATTTTGCAACAATCATATATTTAAAATTTCAGACCATTCGGTTGGGTAGTTTTTGCTTTGTTACATGCGGACGGACGGACGGACTGAACGACGACTATAGGTGCTACGTATTTATATAATTACGAACGCACCTAAAAATTGATATGTGAGGGAACACTTTCATTACCAAAATTTGGACTTGGTATCATTTAATCTGTCAGAAACAATAACGATATTTTTACATGAGGATTGTGATGCGTAATTATTCTTAATTAATATTGGTGAAATATTAATTTGTAACAGGTCAGTATGTCAATAAAATAAATAACACTTTTTAAAGTGATTTCATAATTCATATTTCACACACATATATATATATATATATATATATATATATATATATATATATATATTAATCAGCTCAACACTTTATTAGAACATCTTTCGGCGGCGCAGTTTCCACCAAGATTATTAGCCATCTCTCCATAGTAGTAATTAGGGCTAAAACAAAGTTGTAG
>CAWVRF010000515.1:0-17000 GCA_963932465.1 Maratus speciosus | reverse complement strand
CTTACTTACGAATTTTCGTATTTTACAATTTTTTTGTTATATATTTTGTTTGCATTTTGAAATCTGCAATTTATTTTTAATTTTCTTTTTTTTGTATATTTACCAGTAACAATCACCTAGTAAAATAAACGTTTACATCTTCCACTGACATTCCGTAGTTTAACAACCTCAGAAATTTTTTTTTTCCTACATTGAAAAATTGAGAATACCGCTTTTTAACCCTTACGCGGTCGCAGAAAATATCGGTACATACCACCATGTGAATGAAAACACACACGTACCTAACCTAAAGACTACACGAATGCAACTACACACTACACCTCACTAACAAAACTTTATCCCAAAGTTATGCTTTTATCTTAGTAATTTTTTTTTCAACTCCTACAAAAGCTGCTTTTTGCTTTGGAGCCTATAAAATCCTATATTTTAAACTATTTTTGCTTAAGTACTTTGCAAATAGTAAAAGGATTAACCATACTTTATTTGAAATCCAAATTTTCAAAATTTAACCCTTGAGCGTCCACCAAAACCTGTCACTACCTGACACTTTTCCAACTAAACGAAATTCTATCGTTTATCTACACTACAAAGTCCTGATATATCTACTAATCTCAGAGATATATAGTAAAACATGTCTTTAACGACATAAAATCCAATTTATACCATTAATTACCCTGATATAATTGAACTTAGACCCAAATACACTGAAAATACACTACACTAAAATAAAAACAAATGTACACAAAAATACACTAAATAGAAAAAAAATTATATATACAAATTTTAGAGAAAATATTATCTAATAAGATTGGATTTTATAATTTTTGCTATTTTTTTTTTGTTGTTATTTTTGAAAGTGCGACAATCCCTTAGACAAATTTCCCAAAATACCTATGTACAACCTATACTTAAAATTGAATACCCTATTTATTCATTCTATGTCTTCTCCGGAGGTCTACTTTTATCCCTATCGTACTTTTTACGCGAACCCCTGTTAGAATTATCCTGTGAACCATTCTTCCTATCAGAATTATCCCTCTTGAGTCCTTATGCCTAACCCTGGAGTTCATATAATTCTGCCTTTGCTGCGCAAAATTTCCATTATTATGACCCTTGGGATAAAAATTATCATCCGTACAATAATCAGAATTATACCCTAAAAAATTCCGATTTCCTTGAAAATTATCATAATAATTCTGTCTATTAGATTTATCAAAATTCCCATACCTATAATTCTGTTGTAAGTAACCATGATTATTATCATACTGTTGATCGTTATGATAATTTGGTATAAAATTAGGTGTAAAATTGGGATTAAAATTGGGATTAGAATTGGGATTAGAATTGGGATACCCCTGAACACTTGGAGATAGATATCCAAAACCTGCATTAAATCTGTTATAATCACTTTTATGATTAAAATTATCAGAATTCTGCTTTCTAAGAAAATTAGGTTTATTTGAATTCACTTTACCATTAAAATAACAATTCTGTAAATCGTGCTTACTGGTTTTACAGATCGCGCAATAATTTTCCTGAATTCTTTCATCTTTATTTTCACTACTTTTCTTTACCTTTAATGCATTCAATTGTTCTGACAATTGTGCGATATATTTTAATTGATCTTTATTTTGCTCCAATAAATTCTCATAAATTTTCTCTTTACTCTCTACATTTTCCGTCACATTGTTAACTTGTTCAATTATTGAAGAATTGAAAACATTTTCTAAGTGCAAAGCTTTTTCGCATAATTTTGAGAATTCTTTTATGTCTAGTTTCCTTAGTTCCAAAGAAATATTCGGAGCAATTCCGTCTAGGAATTTATTTATTTTGATTAATTCAAAGAATTCCTTCGCGCCTTTATTGGTATGATACCCTGTCGTTTGTAAATATTTATAGGCCAAAATGTTAAATTCTTCTATAAAGTCTTTTACCGATTGATTAGGCTTTTGTTTTATTTGGTTAAATTTTGTCTGATGTTCCGAAAAAGGTTCTCTTTTTGAGAAAACATCCAAAATTTTCTGCTTAAATTTGGAATAGTCTTGCTCAGAATTTAAATCGTCATTTTGCACCAATTTTTCATGTGCAACTCCTACAAATTTTGATTTTAGAATCTGTAGCCTAAAATCCTCTTTTATATTTGTCCTATCCAGGAACTGATCAAATTCTTTTAAATAGAATTTTACATTCGGAATTTTCTTTATATCAAAAAGGTCGATTAAACTCAACACCTGAGATAATAAATTTTCCTCTTTTTCGTGAGCCATATTTGCTTCGAATTGTTTAGCTGCCTCTCTTAATTGTTTACGCGTAGTAACTTGAGAATTAGAATTATCTTTACTTTTGCGATTATTTCTATTTGTCATAAAGTAAATTTTCTAAAATCCTATACACATAAATACACAATAATACACAATAATTTTCGTGATTTTTCACCCCAAAATGCACAAATAATACACAATAACACATAAATCAAATAAATTCTTTCTACTAAAAATCAAGTAAATTTTTCTCAGTACCATAAATACACTTCAATAATTTTTCAAAATAAATTCTCAGTACTTCTTACTGATTTTAAACACAACCATGAATTATTTTCAAATAATGTATGATTTTTCTTTATCATACTTTAATAATTACAATTTATTTATGAAAAAGATTTTTCTCTTTTCATTTTATAATTGTTTCAATATTTTCAAAATTCTCATGAAGAAAATGCAAATTTTTTTTACTGAATAAATGCAACTCTTTCTAGTAAACATAACCTGAAATTCCCTATACACGCAGTATAACTACACTTCAATTATAAAATATTGTTTCATGACAATACTTTTGCTTTTTCAAAATATAAATTCGTTGAGCCATACACTTTTTGGGAAAAACAAGTCAGAAATAATTCATACAATTCATTGGTACCAAGACTAATTTTAGAATTTATTTTAAAATTAGCAAACATGAGTAACGCATTTTTATATTTTTTTTTACTAAAAATACCACTATAATAAAATAATATTAACTCCATATAACGGGTAATATTAACAATAACTCCAGAAAAATCCTGAAAGTCACGGAAACCAGCTAAGTTAGATATATATATATTTTTTCATATATATTTAGATGAAATAAGTTTGAAATTTAGTATTAATGTTAAAGTAAATTAACAGACTCATAATGACGCATGCTAAAATTTAACATTTAATTACAAGTATATTTTAAGTTAAATAATTTATTTACCAAAACAAAATAGAAGAGCATTGCAAAGAACGCAATAATATTAGTAATTTCATTAAATTTACTTTTTAAATTAACATTACAATTAATACTTAATCGCTTGAGTACCATAAATTGTACCTCCCTAATACCATAAATTATTCACACAATGAGAAAACAAAAAGATTAAAGAGGACACACCTTCTGTAGAGAGGGATCACTTGTGGGTAAGGTCACACTTGAATCCTTGGTACATTGAAAGGCTTTTTTTTCACTCACGGTAAAGTTCACTAATTTACAACACTTAACTACGAAGCAGTGTCCGAGGACAGTTTATCCATAGGGCCAACCCTTAATGGGAAAACACGACCCAAATAATTCGACCTCGTCATTTTGGAACTCAAACTGAACTCTATTTTTAAGACTGCATAGTTTTGGAGTATCCATCGATCTCGTAAGTCATCCTGGTTTAAAGACTTGAACCGACATCTATGTTTTTAGTCTTCGTGGTATAGGAGCTTGCATCAATATATATAAGACTTCCTGGTTTAGGAGTTTGCATCCATATCTATATTTTAAGTCTTCATGGCATAGAAATTTCAATCGGTATATATATTTTAAGTCATCATCATATAGAAACTTAAATCGATCTCTATTTTAAGTCATCATGGTATAGAAATTTGAATCGATTTCCTTTTTAGTCTTCATGGTATAGAGATTTTTTTCGATATATTGTAACTTCTTCCTTTAGTTACGACATCACCTCGTGATGACAATGTGGAGGAAGGTCCTTCGCCCCCTCCGTCGAATGATCGGTCAGCCTTGCTGACCCCCATTTCTTCCTTCAACCTGCAAAACCTCTGATTCGGTATTGCACTTTTTCGGGGTATACCATACTCCGCCCCTTGCGCGTCAGCGATCTTGGTTTCTGGGCCCCGAGTCTTCGCCTGTGTGGCCTGTTTTATTAGGTATCATAAATAAAGTAGTACTCCGTCATAAATACGACTTGGCATTTTATGTCAAGCTATTGTCAGGCTTGTAGACTCCGTGACTCGCTGAAAAGATCCCCTCTACAGATAGGACTCCCTGTGTGGTCCTACTCTTAATAAGACCTTATAGCATAAATACATATATGAGTATATTTATATTAAATAATAATAATAATAAAAATACCTATATGTAAGACACACTCTAAATATATATATATGCATTTTATAAAATAATAATAATAATCAAAATATATAAATAATAGTATTTTTTTATGACAATAAAATAAAATAATAACCTGCTGAAGTCGTATCAAGGGTATTTATGCAAGTTACATGATACACTTCCAGCATAAAGTAATACAACTTTGAGGCTCAAATTGATTGAAGAAACTTAAATAAGGTATTAAAAGAGTGTGTTACTATTTGAAAAATGAAAGTTTTTAAATTAAGGAATTCAATTTTATTTACAGGTGCTGAACAGGTGACCAGCATTGAGGCGTTTCCTAGCTGATATCACCTTAACAGCCACTCTAGGAAACATCTTATGTTTTGTGAGCCATTGGGATAATTTAAACTGTAGTTTAGAACTACTTAAAAGAAAAAAAATAAGAAATGTAATAAAAAAATATATAGTTAAAGTTTATAAAAATACTAAAGTTAAAAATTAAGTTATGACTTAGGATGAGTAAAAAATTGATAAAGATCTTAAAGGTTAATAATAAATGGTCTAACTATAGATAAAAAACTAATATAAAAAAGAGAAGAGTTAAAAAGAGAAAAAAGTTAGCACTGTTCAGAGTTACTCTCGCCAAGCTTGGCCAGGGAAACCTGTAAAGGAGGAAGCAAAAGCCACATTAACAAAAAAGGCGCTAATCAGGGTCATACATTTTTTCCCTATCTATATTATAAAGGACAAACATATCTGTGCGTAACGCATACGTCATTTTGCGAATGGCAACACTTTGAAATTTGAAATAAAATTTTGGTTTTGCAATTTTCTCTACTGCAAATTTTTAAACTTCTAAACATCGCACATTTTATGTTTTTACACCGTTGTATGAGGAAAAAAAAGCTCTTTTAAAAGTAATTTGTTTGAAAGCTGTATCTCAATTTATTTTTGAGATATTAATTTTTTTTTGTAGTTTTTAATATTATTTTTCTAATCGTTGCAACAAAAGTACCCCATTTCTATTGAAAGTAAACGGAAAATAGTCGAAAATAGGAGGTACTGTATCTTTTTGTTGCCATTTTCTCATAAAATCTGAAAAAAAAAAAAAGTTGAAATTAATATACGGGTTATGTCAAGAATATTGTCTGTTATTCCGCTATAATCACTTCGTATTCATACTTTTCTATAGACAAAGTTTACGACTGTATTGTAAAAGTGGATTGCTTTAGCAGATGTAAAGGACGACATTTTATAAAAAGGCGTGTAATTTAATTTTTAAACCTAAATTATGTTTTGTAAAAGTGCGTCATTTTCACAGCCAAGCTTCTTTGAAATTCTTCGCAGGTGAAAATGCTTCACTTTTGAAAATAATGTAATCGAAATCACACACTGCTAAAATGCAATGTTTTACAAAAATTTAGAGTGTCTTTATAAAAGAGAGGTGACATGGAAATAATAGCGATTTATAATTATATTACAGAAATTGGTGATTCCGCCTGGATGGATTTGCTTCGCCGAGTTAGACAAGCAAACAAATAATTCGAGGTTTAAAATAATATCATGTTCCTGAAGTTTTTGTCCAAAATTCTCTCGAATAATAAAATTTTAATGCTATATTCTTTAGGACATTCTTCTGTAATTTTAACAAAATAACATAATTTGCTTAATTTAATTTTTCCTAATTTTATATAATCTATAATATTTAAAACACAAGTGTGTCTTTTAGTCATCTGCCCTGATCTTTCTGCTGAACCAATTTTACTAATATATTTTTTTTAACTGAAAGCTCTTCCTTTGTAGATGTGATCGCACTGTTTTTTCTAAAATATCCACTTTTATATTTTAATTTTAGAAGCATTTTCTGAAATTTCTTCAAAATGATGAAAATTAGATAGCTTTCATTATTGAAGACAAGAGAGAAATAATGAGGTATTTTTATCTTTCTTTATTCCATTTTCTGATAAAAATTCAAAATTGTTGATAAAAATTGTTGTATAGGGTTTAGTGGCGCAAAATACCATTAGAAGTATAATATTATATTAAGGGCATAATAACGGAAAATGACTTATTGCTTTTGAAAACATTCTCATAAATTATCTATATTGTTTTTCCTTCTGCGTGTGTACTGATACTTTCAAACACTAGGCGAAATGCTTATTTAAGTGAAAAGGAAGCCATATTTAAAAGAAAACTATCATTTTCTTAGATAAAACTAAATATTTTAACACAAATGCGTCTAAAAAACATAAATTACAGAAATGTTTGCTCTCAGGAATTGAGATTAGAATCTCAAGTAAAGAGCGCGTCTGTTAACATAAAAGATTTTGCTGACAATCGTGACTACAAGTTTTGAGTTAAAATAATTTTAAAATGATCAAACAAAATACAATTTTTTTTAATGATGAATATGGATATATGAGAAGTTCGTATGCAAATTTTGAGAAGGTGAAAATTGCTGTTTTTCATTCCAGAATACCAAGCATAAGAGCCTAAATTGATAACCACATCCTAATAACTGATCTTTATTATATTTTACTGATTATGTATCTATATTATAAAGAACAACCGTGTCTGTGCGTAACGGTGACGTCATTTTGCAAATGGTAACACTTCACGATCAAATTTCAGTTTTTAATCTTCTGACCATCGTACATTTTCAATTTTCGTCGCATAGAGAAAAAAATTACTTTAAAATGCAATTTGTTTAAAAACTGTATCTTAATTGACTGATGTATTATGTTTTGTAAAATAATTTTTAAGCATGATTTTTTTTAAAGTTTATCTTACCACGTGCCGGTTTCAATACATAATAATAAAATACATTTTGCATATAAAGCAACAAACAATGTTCAGCATTTGTTTCTGACTGGTTTTGCATAACGAAATTAATACTTTCTTTATAAACAAATAAAATAATAATATTAAAAAAAACACCAATCTAACATATTTGTGAAAGACAAATTAACGAAATTAATACTTCTTTTATAAACAAATAAAAGAATAATGTTGAAAAAACACAAATCTAACATATTTGTAATCGAAAAATTTAAAGTTTTAGATCACCAAATAGGATTTGTTTTTAAAATGGAATTTGTTTGCAAAGTTCATCTCAGTTTACTAATTGTCTATAGTTTTAAAAATAATTTTAAAGCATGAAGTATTTTTTAATTTATCTATAGACACGGAGCTCGATTACGTAAGATTAACCCTTTTGCCCTTAAAATAAAATAAAGAGTTCATAATTTTTTTACTGCTAATATTCATTAAAAAGAAAAAAAAACTTCCCTGTGAATAAATGAATAAAATAATATAAATAAAACACAAATTTAACAGACATGTAATCTCTGAAATTATCAGAATATAAGAGGATGCCGTAAGTAGAAAAATCTTGGTCTCTTAGAATTTGGCTAATAAAAAAATATCGCTTTTGATAAATTAAAAAAAATTATTTGATTGTATAATTCGTATTTTTCATATGAAAAATTCTCTTTTAATGTAAGTGGGCAGTCTAAAAAATGTATTGCATATAAAAAAATATTAGTTTTCAATTAAAAAAAATGTTTTCACCCATATTCTGTAACCCGGGAAGCCCGGGTACGATCCCCTAGTATATTTAAGTATAGAGAAGATTTTTTAAAAAAAATAAGATATAAAAATATTTTAAGTATAGAAAAATAGACAAATAGCAATCTTAGAGTGGTGTACTCAGAGATTACTGGGTGTTCATAATTATGGAGAACCTGGGACGTTTACGGTGGTGAAATTTTATTTGCATAAAGTTAGTTTACTTTATTTTAAGATTTCTATATAATTTTTACGGTTACTAATGGAATGGACCTGACACTTCTCCTTGTAAAATCTTAACTTTATTTTTCTAAACCATAACACATTTTTAAAAACTCTGTAAATGTGCATAAAGTAAAAAGAGCAAAAGTGCATAAAGTAATACAATTTTTGCGGCTCGGTTTGATTGAAAAAACTTAAATAAGGTATTAAAAGAGTGTGTTACTATTTGAAAAATGAAAGTTTTTTAAAAATAAGTAGACTCTCCCGAATGCTTAATGTATGATGCAAGGATTAAATGTTATATATTAATACCTGCCGATTGTTATCTAAATTCTATATCATTCAGTACACCATTATTTGTAGAAGAATTAATAACGGGAGATGTACGATTTTCATTGACATCTGCATACCATATGGTATGCAGGTAACTTGAATTCAGAAGTACTTAAAGCACACGAAGGTATTTTTCATGATAAGTATTGAATTTAATACAGGAGCAGTTTAAAAAATGACTGGTATGAGTTTAGATTTATTTTTCGTTATATGAACATGCTTTTATAAATTCTATGGGAAACATTCTTGCATATACTCACACAGCATACGTACAAATGTATATCGATATTATTTTTCTAAATGACTGCAAGCATCTAATTTCCT
Organism: Maratus speciosus; assembly: GCA_963932465.1. Taxonomy (NCBI): domain Eukaryota; kingdom Metazoa; phylum Arthropoda; class Arachnida; order Araneae; family Salticidae; genus Maratus; species Maratus speciosus. Next base: position 8,189 of record CAWVRF010000515.1, on the reverse strand, counting down.
GTTAAACGTTATCACTAAAAGTTGCCGCCGGATATGTATGAAATTACTCACACACATATCTATATTTTAAAGGACTAACGTGTCTGTGAATAACGCTGACTTCATTTTGACGGAGGCAACAGCAGCCAATTAAATTAAAATTTTATTGCAATTTTTTAAACATCTATATATCGCATATTGGCGATTTTTGTACCTTCGAATAGGGGTGAAATATAATTTCAAATTTAATTTGTTTGAAAACTATATCGCAATTTGTTTGAAAACTGTATCGCAATTTAAGCAATTTTTATTCTTTTTAAAATAATTTTCAGGCATAATCTTTTTAAAAATCTATGTCTATCGCTGGTAGACGATTGCGAAAGAAAAATCCGTTTGTGCTTAAATTAGTATAAATAGCTCATCATTTGTTTCCAGCTAACATTCTATAACTAAATTAAAACATTCATCAACCAATAAATAAGCCCAAATACAAATAAAACACAAATTTAAGACATGTAATAGAATTTCGCGCTTAAACGGCTGATATGAACAGAATCAAAAAGTCTGATTGTAAATAGATATCTTTGGCGATTTCATCAGCTATACATATACGCCAATAGAAAAATATCACTTTTTACGCGTTTCAAAATTTTATTTGGACTCATTATTGCTATTCTCATATAAATATGACTTTTGTTATTGTTAGTAAGCATACTAAAAAATATATTAGATGTAAAAAATCTATTAGAGTTATCAATAATAAAAACAAAAACCGTGCGAAGCTTATTCTCCGTTACCTGTGAGATTAGTTGCTGATACAGTAATCCTTTAACTTTCGCGAGGTTTAGGTTCGTGGAAATCTCAGCGAATGTCGAAATCGCGAATGTTGTGATTATCTTCTCATGCATAAGAGGGGGGTTTTAAGATTTTATTTTCATAGAAAAAAGGAATTGAAACGCGAAAACATGTTATTAACCCATTAACCGCCGAAACTATAAGATAGGGATATTCAACGCCTTTGCTGAAAAACATTTGTCTCCTCAAATTTTGAAAGATAATCTTCGTTTTATTTAATGGTCAATTTTTCTGTTATTAAATAAGACAATTAAATAATTCAAAATAATGGTCACTTGAGAGTTAATTTAAGCATGCGAATTTATTTTTACTGTTGCGTCAACGCCACAGCAGCGGGTTATGCGCTAAGCATTAAAAAGTACACCCTTTAAATAAATTTGAATAATTATAAACATATTGTACAAAGTTCATTTGCTAGTTGATGGGTGAAAAAAAATATTGATATATGATTGTTTGGAAAAATAGATCATTTGTTTATAAATTTCCATGTAAGAAAAAAGTGCTGATTTTATTTATCTTTTTAATTTAAGACTCTTTACCATTTAAGGATCTCATCCCATTGCTTTCTAAACAAGTTGATGAAGTTTTAAAATTTAACATATACTATTTTCAGAAAAATTTTGACTTGCAATAAAAATTTTGAATTTTGGAAAATATAGGATTTTTTTTTTTTTTTTTTTTTTTTTACATCAAGTTAATTTCCGGGTTTTTCGGAATTACTGACCTTTATTTTGCCTCAATATACAAGGGTGCAAGTTCCCGGAACTTAGGCTATACAATACAATGAAGATGTGTCCAGTGTCAAATAGTTTATGCAATTGGTAAAAGCCAGTTTACTTTGTAAAAAATATTCTTTATAAAAGAAAATTCGCGAATAACCAAGTTAAGTATTCCCGAATATTGAAATGTTCTTCATTTTTTATTTCGCGAATAATAAAACTCGGGAATGTTAAGGAATTACTGTACTTTTGCTCATTAATTTTTTATTAAATCAAATTTGTTTTTAATCAAACACCGTGTTTTAACGATATATAAGTATACTACGTCAAAAGCCGCTTGCAGAACCTTTCAAAAAATACCTCATTCATCACTGTGACTTCAGTATGTGCAGAGAAAAAGGGTTTAACATCAGAAATACTATATATAATATTTTTCATCGATATTCTGCAACCGTGAAACCCAGGTTTATCCCCTTGTATATAGATAAATACACAATTTTATAACGTAAAATTAAAATATTTTATTATTTTGTACTTTAGTTGGTTTCGAACTTGGGGTATGCATTTTCCGGGGGGGTATGTGAAAATAATAAGGTTTGTTGGGGTAGCTGGAACCACGAGGTAACTAGGCCATAGGCTATTTTATAAAAAACTGTTGGTGTTTTTGAAGTTTTAGCTTTTGTGAGCAATACCCCTGTATCTCTACTTCCTAAAACACCGTGTATCAACTCAATCATAACTCTCACTTTGCTGTGATATGTTGTCAAAAATTTACGTTTCATTTTTTAAAAACAACGTCAATATGCTTGAACTTCCTCGGATTTTTATTAAAACACTGTAAGTACTTTTATTAAACAATCCTATTTTTTAAAGATTAGACATACAACTACATTAATATTATTAGGTATCTATACATATTTACTTCATGTTTTAAATGTAAGCCCGGTGTCCCAGTTACCCCATAAATGTTTCAAGAATGGGGTAACTGGGACATGTATCCGGGGTAACTGGGCCATGCTGGATCCAGTTACCCCAATAGTTATAAATAATTTTTTTGTGTTTCTCTTACTACGGGAAGTAAATTTCTCCTTTGGTTTTTGCTCACAATACAGAAAATGATAGAATACCTTATTAAAATAACGTAATGAAATTTAAAACAAGGCATATTGAGTGGTATCAAACCAAATTTCTTGACCCCTTGAGAGGCGGTGATGCCGTTATTGCACCTGAATTTTATTTTATAATTAATATTTAACCTACATTAAGTACGCGAAAATATACTTTTACATGTTTTCAGATAGATTCTCTTGTAAATATTGGTGTCATTAAATTATTTCAACATTTTACGAATGCAAGTACCTTGCCCCTGAAAGCCATATAGCCAGACCTTGAAATTGTACTATACACATACACAGGGGTCGCATTCTATACGCATAGTTGCCAATTTTTACGCTTTCTTGCTACCACTAAAATTTAATAGAGATTTTGTTGAATTATAAGATTTCGACGATTATATAAGACAACATTTACTATAATATTTTTGTGGTAAGAGGAAAGCGTAAAAATTGGTACCTATGCCAAGGCCATCTTAATTATAACAGGCCTGGAGAGCGTTTTCGCAGCTAGGGGAATGGAGGGAAGGTTGAAATCTAATGCCTACCATGCTACAATATGAAGTTTATATCTAAAATAACATGCATAATTTTTTTTACTATCGTTTATTTCATAAATAAAAATAATTTTGTTTCTGGATACTTATTTGATTTTGTTGTTCTTATCTAAGAAAAATACACAAAAATATAAACTTACTTCCCTTCATCAACATATAGGAAATTAATTTGCAGGAATTATTACAGAATAAATAACCGCAAATTTCTAAAGAAAAAAGATCTAAAATTTACTGTATAATTATTGTAAAGTATACAGCTTCAAAGTTCAAAAATATTAAATATCACTCCTGTCATTTAAAATAATAATAATATTATTATACAAATATTAAGCCATCATAAAATCATATCTTGATTTATTTTTTCTCGGTTCAGAGAGTAAATAATTTATATTATGAATACAATAGATTTTTATAATTTTTAATAATGGAACAAAATTTCACATAAATTCTAAAAAGATCACCTAAATGAATGAAAACATGTAGTGTATTATATATATATATATATATATATATATATATATATATATATATATATATATATATATATATATATTTACTGTATGAAACATCTTCAACAGAAACATTTTTAAATCTTTGCTTTGCAATAGATGAAGTACAGTTCATTCCATAAAAAAAGAGGGAAAAAATTATAAATTTACAAATATGTTTAATGTATAACATTCTTTTTTTCTTGGTTCAGAGAATAATTAATTTATATTGCGAATGATGGACACAAATCATGGAGATGAATAACTGTGCTAAAAATAAACTAATTTCTTCAGTTACATAAACAATATAACGTTTCAACTTAGCCATAAATCTCTTTATAGTGCTAATGGATTTAACCTTGAAATTCCTGTAAAGATAAGGACTTGTTAAGTGGCTAAATTATACTCATAAACTACAGTGAACTGATTTATTATTATTATTATGTATCGTGTAATGTAAACATTTTCTTTTATTCTGAAAAATGTAGCTAACGAATTAAGAGCATATAAAAAAGCTCTCTTATTACAACGTAAATAAGTGTTAATTAAACAAGATTTAAATGTCACTGCATCGTCATTTAATATTGAAATAATCTAGAATTTCTTTACTTAAGGGAGGCATAAAATTCATTCATTGGTGAATATAAATACATCATATTGCACATAAAGTTAATAATATCTTCAACTAATACTTTTTGGATAAAGGTAAAACCTGGATTTACACTATTAATGGATTAGTATCCTGAAAAAGAGTAAGTCCCAATTCACATTTCTTACTCACGCCTATTTAATGGGATTGAAAATCCTATCAACGAATACAATTAATTTTATTATTATTATTAATAATAGAGAAAACATGATTTCTTAATTTAAAAAAAAGGAAAGGAAAGGAAAAAGAAAAGAAATATATGTAGTAATTAAATGGAAAGATAGTGAATTCTAGATATAGTATGTATAAAACTGCTCTAACAAAAACTTTTGAAAATCTTTGCTTTTCAATTGATGAAATACACTATTATTTAATAAATTTACTTACCTCTATCAACGTACAGCTATTCAACTCGTAAACTTCTTCACAATTGACAAATGAAAATTTCAAATAGAATATTAATATTTTATTCTATAACTTTTTTTATTGAATTCAGCTATAATACAGATATGACTTTTTTTTTTATCCTAGCTTTACTGTGAAATACAGTATCGTTTTTATTTCCAGAAAAAAATATGAATTGACAATATATTGTATACGCATTAAAGAGTATACCAAATAATATATAATGAAGTGCAACTAATTAAAAAAATTATGTCTTTAGTTTTTTAAGTTTTCTTTGATCTTTCATACAATGAATATTATCATTACATTGTTTCACATAGTTACTTAAGCAAACATTAGAAAATTTTTTAACTATTTGATTCACTAGAGAAAGAATACCTGAATGGCATTTAGGATAATTACTAATTGGAATGATATCAGCCATTTCTATACCTAGCATTGAAAGCTGTACAAATGTAGAAAATTGATTATTACATTTTTTAAATTCACTTTCATAATCTTTTCATACAATTTCTTTGAAAAAAAAAGAAAACACATACTTAATACATCTACGACAAAAGCAGTTGGATATTTTAAACCACCTCTATCCAATTCTTTAAGATAACTGTATTCCTCATTATCAATTTCTATACAAATCAAGGTATTCAACATAAATAATTTCTTACATATTTCGCAAGCTAAATTCAGTTTTTTTACACAGTAACCACGAATATATACAATAACTTAAATATCATTTTCTAAAATACTTTCAGCATTTAAATTTTCTAAGATTGGTTCATAAAAAGATATATCAGTATCCTCTACATTAATATCTGTATGAGCAGATATAAATTCTTTAATTCCAATTTCTCCATGTGATTCAGAATGGAATTTTAAAATGCTTTTAATTCTTAATTTTTTCTCAGCCTCTAAAATTTGCTGAACTGATATGTAATAATTGTAACCAGTCTGTACTGGCCAAATGTGCCTTCCAAATTATCTGTTTGAAATTTTCCTGTTAAGACATATTTTGCTTTAACTTCCGTAAGAAGGTATTTAATTAGTTCTATCAACGTCTTAGTTGTATGTGAAAGTGCGAAAAATGTTTCTGGGGATAAACGACGAACTAGGCTTTTGATTTAAATTTTGCCATGAATCAACCCACTCTGAAAACATTTCTAAAAAATGCATCCTATCGTCATCAATTGATTTGATTGGAATACATTCCTTTAAACGAATATTATAACCTTTTTTGGGATGTTTAATATTCACTATTTCCCACCATGTATTTATCAATTCTATAAATTTTGCCGTTGTTAAATACTGGAAATTATTTAATTCGTCACCAAATGATTTTAAAGAAACTGAATTCGTATTATCAAAAATCTTAAGTGCCAATGCAACATTTTGTTTTTCAATACTGGTTGGATGGAGGCATTTGTAGGTTAATTTTGGCGCAGATTTTATAACAGCATTTTTTTCATTGTTATAAATATTTTCCAGTGCAGTGAAAGAAGCTTCTAAAATTTCGGTACAGTCATGAGGATTATGAAAATAGAATGTTTTATTTACTTGTGATAACCAGTTATTTCTAATACTTTTAACTAAATGGACAGTATCAAACAATAAGAATAATTTTTCTGAATCATTATAAGGATGTTTAATATAACTTTTTAATTCATTGTTTCCACATAGTTTTATAAACATATTTCTATTGATACGGTTATTGTCAGATATTATGGATATTAACCTAAAACCGATATTTTCCATTAATAATAGGACTTCATGTGTCATTTGGAAAAGATTTTCTGCATTTAAACTATTTACAGGCACTAATGAAATAATTTCTTTACTTTTAGAAAAAAGTGATTTATACATAAATGCCTGAATAGTAGTTGCTTGATCTTCCGAATTATTTGCAAATCCCACCATTTTAAAGCTTTATAAGAAATACTTTGTTTAACATATATTTCATCAATTAACAAATTGACTATTTTTTCATTTTGTTTCAAATTATCACATTTTTCTTTCAAAAATGATTTATTTTCAACTGTTGCTATTCCTGGTGAAACTTTTAAATTTGCAGACATTCTTCTTAAATGCCTTAAAGAAGGTAAACAAAGTAATTTCGAATTGTATAAATATAAATAACATGCAGTAGATCTAATGTAAATACAATAAGCAAATATTATTAAATTACTGCTGTAATTTCTTCCATGTATAGATTTTTTACTAATAATATTTGCTCCGAAATAAATGCTATTATATCACTAATTTCATTATCAGAATTTTCCTCTAAAAACAATTTCCAACATTCAATAGCCTTGGAATAATAATCTATTTTCTTTTCATTTGATTCAACAATTTCGTAAATTTTAACATTGGTCAAAACATTTTCTAACTCTTCCCAATAATTCAAAGTATTGTTAGTTAAAATTATATCAAAATTGGGAATTATTTGCTTACCTTTGAAGACTGTTACTTGTAAATTTTTATTGATTTGCACAGATTTCACAATTTCCAAACATTGATCACACTTGATAAATAAAAAATGAACGCATTCATCACAATAATGAACATTTACATTATTAGCTTCAAGAAATGCCCCAATCCTATTATTTTCTCGTTTTAGTTCTTCTTTAATATCAGAAATACAGTTAATTTTTTCCTTCTCAAGAAAATTATCTAATAAATCATCATCTAGTTTTCCATCTTCCTTTTTCTTTCAATCGTTGTATTCCTCAATGGAATTTTTTTATTTAGGTAATTGGGACAGTTCGGAAAGATTGTTGGATAAGCATCATCTGATAATTTGGGGTATTTCCTTTCATATACTGTCAATGTTCCGTCCTTTGATGTGACTTTATCAACCGAAATGATTGAATCTTTCTCAAAATGTTTGATGCAAACAACACTATTATTATTTGGAGTAAAATCCCTGGGGATAATTTTCATCCATTTTCTCTTCAATATTTCATCTTTTGGAAACCGAAATGATGTAATGTATTTTTCGCCAGGCCTATTCGATGTGCAGTTCGGAATGCAGCAATATCCAGGCATTTTTTCAGTATAACCAGGTACGCATTCTCTCACAATTTAACGAAAGTTTTACACAGGATATTTTTCATTTTCAATCTTTTACAGAAGTAATCATCTCGTTTTAAACTACATTAATCCAAATTTTGCATCTAACGAAAAAGCGTTACAAACATACAAACTATCAAAGCCAAAGCACGTGTTCACTGCTCACACCACAGCAATACACAGAGCAAACAGAAGAGGAATCGGTGCGAGGTTAAGATTTCAAATCTCCTTCCCTCCTTTGATCACGTGATTCTCACCAGAGCCAGCTCTGTCCAAGCCCGATATAATCAAGAAAGCCCTGGCATTGAATTGAATCTATTGAATATTTTATCGTCCCTACCACTATTTTGAAAATAATATCT
>CAWVRF010000514.1:0-61000 GCA_963932465.1 Maratus speciosus | reverse complement strand
TAATTTAAAGAGATAATTCTCACAAATATTTTATTAATTATTGTTATCCTAATTGTTAAATTTATTTGAAAATAACTATTTTGTTTCATTAAATTCTTGTTCTAAATACACAATATAACACAATAAAAACAATTATATTAACATTGCTTTTTTTTTGGGGGGGGGGGGGGTCCATTACTGAAATTTTGCGTGTTTTGATATATTTGTTTTATTTACAATAAAACTTTGACTACTCGGTATATATAATAAGAAAAGATGTTTAAAAAAACCGGTTTAAACCTAAAAAACCTGATTTAAACCAAATACACCGCTTAAAAAAAAAAAAAAAACTGGTTTTTTGCCAACCCAGACTAGTAATATACTGCTTATATATTGCAATAGGAAAATTCTCCTTTTCTTTATTTTTATTTTATTTTTTTTTTTATTTTTTTTTTCAGATGGAGTACTTTGTTGACTCGCCCTTCCCAGTACATGATAAACAATGTGTCGAACACTACAAGTAGCAAAACTACTGTAAGTAGCTGTCACCTTTTCTCAGTTTATAATATAATAACAACACTTTTTGAAAATTGGGACTAATTTAGTAAAGCAGTATATTAAGAATCGTTCGTTATTGTTTGTAACAAGCATCAACATTATTTCTATAAACAGATTCATGTCTAAATGTGAAAATATAAATATTAAATTAAAAAATTAGTAAATGATAATAATTAACTTTCACATTAATTTTATTTTTCTGGTATTTATATAATTATAACTATTTTTGAAGAAATTTAATTGATAAATAGAACTTAATAAAATAACATTGCATACATTATCATTATTGGAATAATATATAAAATACATTGCTTTTATAGTTAAGTACAAAACAGTCAGCTAAATTCTTAAATAGCATACAGGTTTTATTTAGACTCACTTTTGACATTTGTTTTTGAACCGGAAAGGGATTATAAACAAACATTTTAAATCTGTGTTGGGGGTGCTCACTTAGTGAAATTTACAGCAAATGTTTTTTTCTCATAAAAATTAAAGTAATTTAAGAGTGTATCCCAATCCCAACTGCTTAATTTCTGATTGATTTTTAAATTAATTTTTGCTCTTAAATGCATCAAACTGCTAAATTCTCTTATTTAGAAACTACATAATGTGCCGTGCTTGTCGATTTTTTTATAATGCAGAAAATATTATAAAAAATGCTGTCAAAGTTGGCGTTTTAAACCGAATTTTCCGAAGCGAGAGATTTCGGGATGAAAAAAAATTGGCATACTGAGAAAATAATTGTTTAAAAATTGAATTCTAATTAATTGGGAGAAAAATGAAATCACACGGCCTCTTATGCATCTACTCAAAAATCACCTCACCAAGTTTCATGTTTTTACTTTTAAAAATGAGTCTGAAAATGTCTCAGAAAATTTCGAGCTGTTGAGGGTAGAAAAATAATTTTTTCGAATACACCCTTAATAGGAAACTCTATTTTTCACAATTTAAAAACAGCTTTAGGAATAATGGTACTTTTCTGTTAGCTGGACGCAAATCTCATCAATTCCAATACCATTTTTTCTCGATCACTAACAACAGCTTTTATTTTTTGTGTGTTCGAATTAGAAATAATGTTTTGATTTTTAAATTTTTATGTTAAATAAAATGAGTCCGATTTAGCACATTTATCATTTTCAAAAAATTACGCCAACCAGATGGGGTTTTAAAAATGGCACCTTAAATATTTACATCGTTTACTAAAGCAGGTGAAAAATAATCTCCCCTGGAAGTCCACACTAACAGAAGTTCGCTGCATATATATATATGCCCAAAAGAAGAATTTTTTGTGTCAATCTGCAGCAAATTAAAATTTTCCTGAAAGTCAACAATGTTAGACTAAGTGTACTGTCATAAGAAATAATAATAATTCATGAAATAAGCAATTCTCATTTATAAAGGAACTATAATAAAAGGATACAAAAAATACAATAAATCTACAGCCTGAATGTAAATTTGAGCTATATTTATTTTTATACCATAATTTATTTTTAAGCTGGTGGATTAAGTTTGCAAGATTTAAAACCGGGTTGGCACAGTTTTAAGCATAGTTTAAACCAAATTTTAAGAGATTATCCTTTAACAATTTTTTTTTTAATGTCAACATATGAACTTCAATAAGACAACATGCAAAAATTGAGTGCTAGTTATAGTATTTTAATAATACTAATCAATCTTTTCTGATGTTTAATCTAATGGCCAAAAATGTTGACATGGAATTATCACTCAGAAAACGAAATAACCACAAGTATTCGAATATCAAACATTCTTTATCAACCACAGACCACAGATACTGATATTTATATAAAAAAATGAACTATTTACAGGTACTATCTTTAAGTTGAATATCATCATTTAGTAAAAAAAGTCTTCGGCTGTTTCAATCTTTTAGAACAAGAAAACTTGTCATAAAGCTGCTGTGCATTTTAAGACTAATATCTACAGTAGTCTAAAAAGCTGATAAATAGATTTTTTCGCCTTTTTTAAACTGTCCATTTTTTTAAGGAGGGAGGGGAATATTGCAGTTTCTCAGGAGAAGAAAGTGATAATACAAATAAGGTGTAAAAACGTAACTGCTAAATGACAAATAATTCCAGGAATTCCTTGTGCCAGGGTTCCTTTTGAATAAAGGTCATAATTGCTCATTTAGTGTTGTGACAGAAAAATCAGACATCTCAGATAACAGGTATTTCAAAGAAAATGTTTTGAATAAACGTGCATGAAACTGCATCAAATATTTATTTATTAATTATTACTCAAAAAATTTTTAATAAAGATTTTCAAGGTATCTATGCTTCACTGTGTAGAGCAGTTTATCCTTTAAATATAAGGATTGTTGTTGTTGTTTTTATGATGGCCAATTATCTACACTTGAGATATGGACCGAAGGGGGGGGGGTCTTTCTAAAGGAACCTAGCCCGAATTTACGCAAGGAAATCCAAGGTTCGAATAAAACCACGGAAATCTCCGAACGATTAGGCCGACGGGCATGATTGGTCTCGAACCCAGCACCTCCCATCTACTAGCTTTAAGAGCAGAACCTCTCGGCCGCTGGTGGAGCAGACATAGCTGTTATTAATAATGTTTAAATTAGAAGTTATTTCAATTTTCTACGTAACCAATTGAAATTATGCAGTTTGAATATTTTCATATAAAGGGATATTACTTATATATATAATATCCGACAGTGTTTATTTTTCTCAACAAATTTGCATCCATATGTAACATTAAATGTTTTCAAAAATAAAAAACCCAGTTTAAACCAAAAAAGACCTGGTTTAAACCAAACAACCTGAGTTTTTTGCCAATCCTGATCCTGATTTAACCCTTTCCGGCACAGTGTGCCCGGGTCGGGATACCTAATTTTAATTCCAAACTTACGAACGGCACCAAGAATATTTTAGTAAAATTTTGCTTTTACAATAAATAGTTAAAGTAACATGTTTTTAATTCTTAAAAAAGTCGTTTTAAAATTCCGGTGCCAGTCAATCATTTCATCATTTTGCAACAAAAATTGCCCGTGCCGGAAAGGGTTAAAATAATTTGTAGCATCCGCTGCCGTGCTACACTGATTCTGCTACTGATTGTATATAAATAATATATATAATTACATGTTTATTGTTTATTATGCAAATTAGCTGAAAATTTTCTTAAGAATATCAAATAAAATAATATTCTTTCATCCTACTTTACTAGGAAAATGGAATTAAAAAAAAAGACTTGCAGTTTGAGCAACATTCTCTAACATAAGTGCCAACTAAAGAAAAGAAAAATTAAAAGAATCATTTCGCAATTTACTCGTAAGTTGTAACTTTTTTCTTTTATCATTTCTCATTTATATTGTTTTTGTAATCTTGTGATTGTAAATAAGGAAATGTGTATTAAAGATGAGATGGCTCAGCTTGAGACAGATGAACTCTATTTTTATACCGCTCTTCGGGCTTGGTTCAAAGTGAAAATTTTATTTCTTCACAATTATTTTTTATTTATTTTTTATTTATTTTTTTTTAATCTTGCTATTTGACCAACAAGAATACAGTCTAAGTTTCTAAAGCTGCATTGCAATCCGTTAGGAATCAGTTTAAAAGGGAATTCTATTGTTTTGATGAGTAATAAGAAGAAATATGTTTATCTGATTCTGAAACTTTTGGATGATAAATGTTAGTAGCGTTAAAAAAAAAAAAAAAAAAAAAAAAAAAAAAAAGCTGTGCATGGGATATCCCTTGTGTATTCTTGTTTTTGTATGAAGTCTTTTTCTGAAATGACTGGAAAATGAATTCATTACTTTTTTCATAGTTGTACAATGATATTTTAAAAAGAATAAGATGACAACTTTCGCAGATTTCTGCCAGTGGTTGGATATAACATAACAAATGTGAAAATCACAAAACGTTCTTATGAGGGGGTATTAAGATTAATACTTCTTTCTATTATTATTTTATATTCTTTTTACATGTGTAAGGAGAGATTTTTATATAGGAAAATTAATCTGGAATTAATTGTAATATGCTGTTAAATATTTTCTCGTGTATACTTTTAGTCCCAGTCTCTGGTAACACAAAATATTTTTGGCTCGGATTTTAAACTGTCCAGCTTGGGATTTTGTTTTCTTTTTAAGAGCTTAAACTCATCTGTAATGTGTGCCTGTCCATAATTTTTAAATAATTTTGTTAAAATTCTGAAATTCATACTATATGAACATATTTGATATACTTAAAAATAATTTACAAAAGATTTATCTATTCATTTAAGTTTACTATAAGTAAAAACACTATTTTGGAATGAAACAGTTTTAATTAGCAGAATAAAAGCTTTTAAGTAACTTTTTAAATTGAATTATCTACAGATAAATCGTGGACAGGTGGAAGAAGGAAAAACTAAAAGTTTTAGTTTGTTTATATCCATACTTTAATTAACAGTTGGTTATTTAAAAAAGCTTGAGCATATTTAGAGCCTAAATTGTCTCTAAGAATTGGTTTGAAATTTCAAATTGCAATTTGAATTCACTTTTAACTTTCATATTTTTTGACTATTGTAAAAAGGAACCAAATGCCATAATTCGTTTATAATTTGAAATATCTAAATCTTATATTTTCTTAATGTTTTTTTAATTTATGATCTTTATTGTTAAAATCCATATTTAACAAATTTAATATTAAAAAATTAGGATATTTAAAACAAGTTTAATTTATTGTATATTATAAATGAGCTTAATTAAATTAGTCAGAAAGCAATAGGGAGAAAACACAAATTGTACAAAACTAAAATTTGCATAATTTAGTCACCTCCTGTTATGAAAGTGTGCACTGCAGTTTTTCTAAAGCACCTATACTAAAATGATTTTTACTAAATCTAAATTACTAACAACATAATTTGGTACTTTTATCTTAGCCGGGTGCACCAATGGTATTTTTCTCGCTAATAGTAGCTTTTATTTTTCACGTGTATAAATTAGAAACAATATTTTGATGTTGTAATGAAACGTTTTAGTTTAAGGTATTACTTTTTATTACAAAAATAAAAAGCTTTTTTTTCTATTGTAAATTAAATGAGTGAAAATTATGTATTTTAAATAAAATGACTGAAAGTTTATATTTTGAATAAAATACATGTAATACAAATTATGAGTATGACAACAATATTTGGTGATTTATCACCTGCGCTTGGCTACTATAAAAATATTCATAATTATATCTGTATATACTACATGCAATTCATATATACATTTCAGCTAAAACAAAAATTAATTACCTTAGTTAAATGTACCTTTTCAATTTATTGTGTTTAGTTCAATATAAAAAAAAAATTAATATTTGACATATTTTATTTTTATACCTAGACATCGTAAATTAATTTTTTGTAAGTCAGGAAGGTAAGTTATTTTCATTAAATGTTAAAAATATTCTTCACTTCTATGATCCAGTGATACTTTTATCCTTTTTTTTACATACTACCTGAAATAGCCCTTGTTCAAGTAGATTTTGAGAGAAATTTGTACATTAGAATTCACTCTGATTTAAAACCTGAAATATAATATACATTTTGCATTTCATTAAATTTATAATCCTTGTTTGAATGCATGATGTTTAAACATCCAGCAGTAAAAATACTTTTATACAAGATCTTTACTTGCATTTATGTTAGAACTTAAACAATTTAACAGTATAGCTTAAACTTATATACAATTTAAGTTAGAGTTATGGGATTTGTTTAATATGTGAAATCTGTAATATTTTGAACTAAACATATTTAAGTCTTACGAATTTAATTTTTCCAACTGAGTGAAAAAATGCCCAAGCTGGGACTTGAACCCAGAACCTTTGACTTACATTGTCAGTGCTCTGTTGGAAAAATTGAATTCAGATGATAACTTTACCAGTCATGATATTTGAGTTTAAAATAATAGTATATGTGTAGCCCCCCACCCCCCACACACACAAACACACTGCAAGCGCACAGAGTAAAATAATTTAAATACTTTATTTAAAAGAAAACTATATAAATCTTTCTTTAAAAAAATATATAAATACTGCTTCTTTAAAATTTTAAAAACTTTGTCATATTTGTTTCTTTGTTGTAACAGAAAATGAATTCCTTAGCAATTTCGTCGTCTCCTCCCACGCCCTCTTGCTCATCGTGCAAAGTTAAAAATCTTTAAAATTATTCTTCACTTTCTGTATTTGTAGTAAATAAATACTAATCAATAATCTGATTTGCATGCAGATAGAAATACCCCCCACACCTACCCTGCAAGCACACAAAGTTAAAAATCTTAAATACTTTATTTAAAAGAAAAATTCTGTCCCATTTGTTGCTTTGTAGAAACAATAATATAAATTTTATCTGTGAAATTTCTGCATCCCCACCGCCAGCTGCAAAAAGGGGTATTTCTTCAAAAGGGAAGAGGAATAAGGAAGACAAAACAAAAATTTTCCTCTCAACTCTTTATGTACTAAGTTATAAATCAAAAAAAATCCTTCACCTAAATAATTATCTTCCTTATTATTTGAAAGTATATTTGACCAGTTGCGAAACATGAAATTTAGATAAGTTTTTCATTAAAACAGATTTAATCAATCAGTAATGTAGCTCATTTTGTAAAATATTTACAAGAATAATTAGATTAATTAACAAAAAATACTGTCATGGAAATCTTTCATTTCTTATAAAAACAGTGTAAATATATGTATTATGATCCTATTTGTAAATAGAAAAGATTTTGTAGTTTCAATTTTTACATGTAACATTTTTAGGTAGAAAAAATCTACACTTATGTAAATGGTTGAGAAACCACTTTAAAATATATTTAGATTCAACTGCTTTGCTGTGTTAATTATAATTGAGCATAGTTTTTGTCTGAAAAGTGAAATTTACTTTTATTTATAGATGGATTAAATAAATTTATATAGTAAATTTTCTTTCATTACCAATTTGAAAGTACCGTTGGTGCATAAGTGGTTAAGCACTTTGGCTATTTTCAAGCATGTTTTAAAAAAAGTGTTAGGGATGAGGATGTCTCAGCCAGAGTTCAGGACTTATTTTCTTTTACAGGAAAAAAAAGGCCCCACCAGTGGCTGAGAGGTTCTGCTCTCGAAGCTGGTAGACGGGAGGTGCTGGGTTCCATCCCAATTGCGCCCGTCGGCGTAATCGTTCGGAGTTTTCGTGGTTTTCTTCGAACCTTGGTTCTCCAGGCGTTAATACGGGTTAGGTTCCCTTAGAAAGACCTCCACGGAAGGCACCCCCCCCCCTTAGGGCCTATATCCCATGTGCTGATAATTGGCCGACATAAATACAACCAACCAGGGAAAAAAAGGGAACTTGGTATTTGAAAAGCAATAATGCAGTCCAAATAACTTAAGAAGATATCCTATTGGATTCTGAAGACTTTGCATGGCCAGTGTTTGTAACATAAGGAAGCCATGGGATGGTATTCATTGTCTATTCTTCCTTTTTGCTTGAAGTCCTTTTCTAGAATTACTGGAAAATAGTTCTTGTGTTTTCCACCATAGTTTGCATAATGATATTTTAAATGAATAGAATAAGAATTGTAACTTTTCCAATTTCTGCCGATAGTTATTTGTGTATCAATATCAAGTTATTTATTTAAACAGATCTTCAGGGGTAAAAAAATCACGAGCCCACCTTCTTATCCAATCTATTAATACGTATTTTTATGTTAGTTGACATTTTTAAATGAGAAAATTAATTTTGAAACTACTTTCCATTGCACACTCGCATTTCTGGCTCTTGAGAAACAAAAATCTCTACACACTATTAATCTTTCAAATAAATCTGAATGTTTGAAACTCATTTTCAAAATGTTATTTTCATTTGAGAAAGCAAAAAATATTGTTTATACTTGACCAGGAACAAAATTTTACTCCATGAATCTTGTTCTTTACATATACATAAAAAAATTCTGGGATTGACCCCTAAATAATTAGTAAATGTTATACAAGTCCGCCACACAGCAAAATAACTTGCATGTTAAATGTTAAAACTTTGTACAATTTTTTAATTTTCTTTTTTGCAGGGACTGCAACAAAGAAAACTGGTATTGATTTACAAGAGAAAGGCTGTTCTGTAATATTTTTTATGTAATATGAAAAATGTTTTAAAAATAAACTATTTATTTACATGTTATTTGTGTCCTTTCACTTATTATTAGTGTCACTCTTATAATTTTCAAGTGATTCTGAAAAAAAGACATGTAAAAATCCTTTAACACCCTTAATTGTTGCAGTTTTAGTTTCACGTGCAGTTTGCCTGAGAATGTACGGGGCACGATATTTAAGGGGTTAAAGTAAAAAAAAAAAAATGCTATTTCACTTATTTGTGTCATTCTTATTATTTTCAGGTGAGTCTTTAAAGATTTTTTATATGCCCTTTTAGTATTAAAAAAAAACTTTTTTTTTATTGCTATATTAAAATTATATTTTAATATCAGTATGCAATATATTAAAATTTTCTTCTTGTTTGCCTGAAAGAATTGACATAGTATTAATTCCTATCTTGATTTAGAAATCATTATCAATTACTTTTAAATAGCAAGTATTCTGATAATAACAGGTAATGATTCTGAATGTTTTGTCTTGAAACTAAAAAAAAAAACTTAAGGTGGCTTCCTTTACTTTAAATAAAATATTGTAAATCCTGTATTTGTTTTAAAAGTCCACGGATATAAAGTATTTAAACAATGCTGGCTCTTGTTTTATTTTATGGGGAGAACAACCATCATTAAGAGGAAAAAAGTAGAAAAATAAAATTAAACACCAGTATTAATTACAGGAACATAAAAATATAAATTATTGTCTCGCAATGTATGAGTGAAATTAGTAATGAGTATCATTGATGATTAAAACTTGGAGTCAATTTGCTGTCGAGTTATTTCATTGAAGTTTTGTCTTTTCAAAAACTAGTAATTTGTTAATTCTAAATATTCTGTACAAGATTAACTTTTTAGACTTTTTCCTTCTAGAACAATATATAGCTAGCTCCCAATTCCAAATTCTAGTTATTTGGATTGCAAAATATTCAGATCAAAAGTATGAAAAAAAAGTCAAGACAAAAGAAAGATAAAAACGCATTATTGACATGCAAATAATGTGTATATATGTTTGTAAAATTGGTTTGAAAATTATTTATGAAGTTTACAATCGGATAATTTTAAATAAGTATTTTTATATTCTGAGTAAATTGAAAGAATTAATTTTTATTTTTAAAATAGTAGCTGAAATTTCAATTGAAAACCAAAGAGTGTTGAATACACATATCTATATGTGATCTCATTATCCTCGTATTTGCTATAACATGATTTCAAGTGCATACAAGAAATTTTAGTACAAAATATTCGAAAAAAAAATTAAGTCAGACTTTATATTTAGAGGTATATACCTCTTTTTATATAAATATCTTACTTGTGTGCTTGTTTAATTCAAATTGCGTAATGAATATCACAAACAAATGTTTACAAATATGAGTAAAAGTACTTATAATGTGAGATTTATGGTAGGGCTGCATCACTGTTTTAACCCTTTATCTACTGACGGTACTTATAAGTACCATTAAAATAACTTGCTATAAAATTAATTTAATACATCGATTAGTAGTAATACAGTTTAGAATGAGTTATAGATGCATTACTTTATCATGTTCCAAAATCATTATGGGTTACACAAAACAAAAATATTTTTTAAAAGATGATTTCTTTGGCCTTTGCATCCTTTCAGCTTTCTTGGCGTTGGAAGGGGGGGGGGATTTTTCAATTCAGAAATATTTCTATTGTAAGAACATTATATTTGTACATTTCCTAATTGTAAAAAATACTAAGAAAAATATTTAAAATAAAAGATTTGAGTGAGATTATAAATATTACACAAAATCCCTACAAAATCAAATTTAATCAATCATTCTAAATCCTGCAATCCTTCTAAAATTTATTAGATGATTATGTAAATCTTCTAATTAATTTTTAAAAATTCACGAAAACTGCTGTAAAAGATATTTTTATAATTCAATACATAAAGGGTTAAATTCTACCCAATTTTGGTCCCTGTTTAATGTATTGTATATTTGCACACATTATATGCAATACTCATCACACAATTTTGAGATAATCATCATGGTATTATTTAGGTACAATAAAAAGTGTATTTGATTAAAAGATATTTTAATCTCTGCTAAAGATATTTTTTAATTAAAAAATATAAAATTCAATATTTTTTAATGAAAGATACCTAAAAAAATATTTTTACTACATTTTCATTCTCATGAAGTTTAATATAAGTTTGTTGACTAGACAAATCGAGTTTGCAGATATCATAATACGAGCTTTTGAATCTTTTATCCTTCAGATGTTCCTGTTTATCTAATAAATTCTCTCAAAAATATTATTTTATAAACTTTAAAATTTGGATAAAAACTTTTTTTTTCAAAATGATAATTTTATTATTAGCATTTAAAAATTATTTTTTTTTCTTATCTAATAATACTTATTAATTATTTGTTAGCTAAACTGGAACATTTGAAAAAAGAGTTCAAAAGCTGAATTATATCTGCAAACTTGATTTGTCAAGTCAACAAACTTGCATTAAACTCGATAGTACAATCTTGATGGAAGTTTGAATCAAGCATTCAAGGTCACACTTGACCAACTTGCTTTAAGCTGGATATCGCAAGCTTTATGTATGTTTGATGGGTCAAGTTTAAGGCAAGCTAGACAGACAAGCATGAATCATGTTTGATGGATCAAGTTTAAGACAAGCTAGGCAAACAAGCATTAATCAAGTTTGATGGGTCAAGTTTAAGGCAAGCTAGACAGACAAGCATGAATCATGTTTGATGGATCAAGTTTAAGACAAGCTAGGCAAACAAGCATGAATCATGTTTGATGGGTCAAGTTTAAGGCAAGCTAGGCAAACAAGCATGAATCAAGTTTGCCATGTCAAGTTAAAAACAAGCTGGGAAGGTGTAAACTTTTATGCTTGATTCAAACTTGCATTAAGCTTGCAGGCTTGATCGGTCAAACTTAATGCAAGCTTGTTGACTTGACATAGTTAGCTTGCAGATAGCTTGATGCAAGCTTTTTGTGCTGTCTGGGTATTTTGCATTTCTAAAAACTCTCACTGGCGAACAACTTTAAAACCGAAAAATTTTTACGTCATTCATTTTTAAATGTGCTTATTTATTAGGAAATTAATTTTCAGCCGTGCACCGGAATTTAATTCTAAAATATTGCGTGTTTTGTATTCAATATATCAGTTTATAGGATTTCCTAACAATGGTTTCATTGTTTAAACAATGTATTCAGTTTTACTTTATTTTACATTTCTAAAAACTCACACTGGCGAACTACTTTAAAACAGAAAATTTTTTACATCATTCATTTGAAAATGTGCTTATGTCCAAGTCGGGAATCGAACCCGGTCCCCTGGAATAGATCTCCAGTGCTCTACCACTAAGCCACAAGGACGATGGCTTCCCTCACTTGTAAAAATCGGTAAGGTTGCAACCACAGCACTAGATGGAAAACACTTCATGAGCACACAATCTAGTGGCGAAACATGAGTAGCACATGAACCCAGCATCGGTGAATATACATTTTTAATTAATTTTTCAACTACATTTCTGCAGTGAAATTACGCTTGAAATTATTGAATATTAAATACGTGAATAATCACATTGCTAATAAGTCGTAAACAGACTTATATAAGTGACAGATGCCAAGCTGGGCATCGTCCTTGTGGCTTAGTGGTAGAGCGCTGGAGCTCCAGGGGCCCGCGATCGATTCCCGTCTTGGCCATTTTTCACTAAGTTTGTTTACGATTTGTTAGCAGTGTGATTATTCACGTATTTAATATTCAATGGTTTCATTGTTTAAACAATATTCGGTTTTAGTTTATTTTAAATTTCAAAAAACTCACACAGGTTAACTACTTTCAAACCGAAAAATTTTTACTTCGTTCATTTGTAAATATTCTTTTTTATTAGGAAATTAATTTTCAGCCGTGCACCGGAATTTAATGCGAAAATATCTCGTGTTTTGTATTGGGTATATCAGTTTCCAGGATTCCCTAACAATGGTTTAATTGTTTAAACAATGTATTCGGTTTTGCTTCATTTTACATTTTTAAAAATTCACACAGGCGAACAACTTTAAAACCGAGAAATTTTTACGTCATTCATTTGGAAATGTGCTTTTTTATTATGAAATTATTTTTAGCCGTGCACCGGAATTTAATTCGAAAATTTTGCGTGTTTTGTATTCAGTATATCAGTTTCAAGTATTCCCTAACAATGGCTTCATTGTTTAAACAATGTATTCAGTTTTACTTTATTTTACATTTCTGAAAATTCACGCCGGCGAACACCTTTAAAACGAAAAAATATTTACGTCATTCATTTGGAAATGTGCTTTTTTATTAGGAAATTAATTTTCAGCCGTGCACCGGAATTTAATGCGAAAATATATCGTGTTTTGTATTGGGTATATCAGTTTCCAGGATTCCCTAACAATGGTTTCATTGTTTAAACAATGCATTCAGTTTTACTTTTTTTTACATTTCTAAAAATTCACACAGGCGAACACCTTTAAATCGAAAAAATATTTACGTCATTCATTTGGAAATGTGCTTTTTTATTAGGAAATTAATTTTCAGCCGTGCAACGGAATGTAATGCGAAAACATTGCGTGTTTTGTATTCGGTATATCATTTTCCAGGAATTCTTAACAATGGTTTCATTGTTCAAAAAATGTATTTGCTTTTACCTTATTTTACATTTCTAAAAACTCTCACTGGCGAACAACTTTAAAACCGAAAAATTTATACGTCATTCATTTTTAAATGTGCTTATTTATTAGGAAATTAATTTTCAGCAGTGCACCGGAATTTAATTCTAAAATATTGCGTGTTTTGTATTCATTATATCAGTTTCTAGGATTTCCTAACAATGGTTTCATTGTTTAAACAATGTATTCAGTTTTACTTTATTTTACATTTCTAAAAACTCACACTGGCGAACTACTTTAAAACCGAAAATTTTTTACATCATTCATTTGAAAATGTGCTTATGTCCAAGTCGGGAATCGAAACCGGTCCCCTGGAATAGATCTCCAGTGCTCTACCACTAAGCCAAAAGGACGATGGCTTCTCTCACTTATAAAAATCGGTAATGTTGCAACCACAGAACTAGATGGAAAAGACTTCATGAGCACACAATCTAGTGGCGAAACATGAGTAGCACATGAACCCAGCATCGGTGAATATACATTTTTAATTAATTTTTCAACTACATTTCTGCAGTGAAATTACGCTTGAAATTATTGAATATTAAATACATGAATAATCACATTGCTAACAAGTCGTAAACAGACTTATATAAGTGACAGATGCCAAGCTGGGCATCGTCCTTGCGGCTTAGTGGCAGAACACAGGAGCTCCAGGGGCCCGGGATCGATTCCCGTCTTGGACATTTTTCACTAAGTTTGTTTACGATTTGTTAGCAATGTGATTATTCACGTATTTAATATTCAATGGTTTCATTGTTTAAACAATATTCGGTTTTACTTTATTTTAAATTTCAAAAAACTCACACAGGTTAACTACTTTCAAACCGAAAAATTTTTCTTCGTTCATTTGTAAATATTCTTTTTTATTAGGAAATTAATTTTCAGCCGTGCACCGGAATTTAATGCGAAAATATCTCTTGTTTTGTATTGGGTATATCAGTTTCCAGGATTCCCTAACAATTGTTTAATTGTTTAAACAATGTATTCGGTTTTGCTTCATTTTACATTTCTAAAAAATCACACAGGCGAACAACTTTAAAACCGAGAAATTTTTACGTCTTACATTTGGAAATGTGCTAATTTATTAGCCATTAGATTATTAGATTATTCTTTTTTATTAGGAAATTAATTTTTAGCCGTGCACCGGAATGTAATACGAAAATATTGCGTGTTTTTATTCGGTATATCAGTTTCTAGGATTCCCAAACAATGGCTTCATTGTATAAACAATGTATTTTGTTTTACTTTATTTTACATTCCTAAAACTCCACACAGGCGAACAACTTTAAAACCTAAAAATTTTTATGTCTTTCATTTGGAAATGTGCTTATTTATTAGAAAATTAATTTTCAGCCGTGCACCGGAATTTAATTCGAAAATATTGCGTGTTTTGTATTCGGTATATCAGTTTATAGGATTTCCTAACAATGGTTTCTTTGTTTAAACAATGTATTCGGTTCTACTTTATTTTACATTTCTAAAAAGTCACACTGGCGAACTACTTTAAAACCGAAAAATGTTTACATCATTCCTTTGAAAATGTGCTTATTTCTTAGAAAATAACTTTTCAGCCGTGCCCCGGAATTTATTTCGAAAATATCGCATATTTTGTATTCGGTATATCAGTTTCTAGGATTTCCTAACAATGGTTCCATTGTTTAAACAATGAATTCGGTTTTACTTTATTTTACATTTCTAAAAACTCACACAGGTGAACTACTTTAAAACCGAAAATTTTTTACGTCATTCATTTGGAAATGTGCTTATTTATTATGAAATTAATTTTTAGCCGTGCACCGGAATTCAAGTTGAATATTTTGCGTGTTTTGTATTCAGTATATCAGTTTCAAGGATTCCCTAACAATGGTTTCATTGTTTAAACAATGTATTCAGTTTTACTTTATATTACATTTCTAAAAATTCACGCAGGCGATCAACTTTAAAACGAAAAAATATTTACGTCATTCATTTGGAAATGTGCTCATTTATTAGAAAATTAATTTTCAGCCGTGCACCGGAATTTAATTCGAAAATGTTGCGTGTTCTGTATTCGGTATATCAGTTTATAGGATTTCCTAACAATGGTTTCTTTGTTTAAACAATGTATTCGGTTCTACTTTATTTTACATTTCTAAAAAGTCACACTGGCGAACTACTTTAAAACCGAAAAATGTTTACATCATTCCTTTGAAAATGTGCTTATTTCTTAGAAAATAACTTTTCAGCCGTGCCCCGGAATTTATTTCGAAAATATCGCGTATTTTGTATTCGGTATATCAGTTTCTAGGATTTCCTAACAATGGTTCCATTGTTTAAACAATGAATTCGGTTTTACTTTATTTTACATTTCTAAAAACTCACACAGGTGAACTACTTTAAAACCGAAAATTTTTTACGTCATTCATTTGGAAATGTGCTTATTTATTATGAAATTAATTTTTAGCCGTGCACCGGAATTCAAGTTGAATATTTTGCGTGTTTTGTATTCAGTATATCAGTTTCAAGGATTCCCTAACAATGGTTTCATTGTTTAAACAATGTATTCAGTTTTACTTTATATTACATTTCTAAAAATTCACGCAGGCGATCAACTTTAAAACGAAAAAATATTTACGTCATTCATTTGGAAATGTGCTCATTTATTAGAAAATTAATTTTCAGCCGTGCACCGGAATTTAATTCGAAAATATTGCGTGTTTTGTATTCGGTATATCAGTTTCTAGGATTTCCTAACAATGGTTTCATTGTTTAAACAATGTATTCGGTTCTGCTTTATTTTTGCATTTCTAAAAACTCACACTGACGAACTACATTAAAACCGAAAAATGTTTACATCATTCCTTTGAAAATGTGCTTATTTCTTAGAAAATAAATTTTCAGTCGTGCCCCGGAATTTATTTTGAAAATATCGCGTATTTTGTATTCGGTATATCAGTTTCTAGGATTTCCTAACAATGGTTTCATTGTTTAAACAATGAATTCGGTTTTACTTTATTTTGCATTTCTAAAAACTCACACTGACGAACTACATTAACACCGAAAAATTTTTACATCATTCCTTTGGAAATGTGCTTTTTTATTAGGAAATTAATTTTCAGCCGTGCACCGGAATTTAATGCGAAAATATATCGTGTTTTGTATTGGGTATATCAGTTTCCAGGATT
Source organism: Maratus speciosus (assembly GCA_963932465.1). Classification (NCBI taxonomy): domain Eukaryota; kingdom Metazoa; phylum Arthropoda; class Arachnida; order Araneae; family Salticidae; genus Maratus; species Maratus speciosus. The sequence continues at coordinate 44,512 of CAWVRF010000514.1, read as the reverse complement.
CCCTAACAATGGTTTCATTGTTTAAACAATGTATTCAGTTTTACTTTATTTTACATTTCTGAAAATTCACGCCGGCGAACACCTTTAAAACGAAAAAATATTTACGTCATTCATTTGGAAATGTGCTTTTTTATTAGGAAATTAATTTTCAGCCGTGCACCGGAATGTAATGCGAAAATATTGCGTGTTTTGTATTCGGTATATCATTTTCCTAGATTTCCTAACAATGGTTTCATTGTTTAAACAATGTCTTCGGTTTTACCTTATTTTACATTTCTAAAAACTCACACTGGCAAACTACTTTAAAACCGAAAAATTTTTACGTCATTCACTTTTAAATGTGCTTATTTATTAGGAAATTAATTTTCAGCCGTGCACCGGAATTTATTTCGAAAATATTACGTGTTTTGTATTCGGTATATCAGTTTCCAGGATTTCTTAACAATGGTTTCATTTTTTAAACAATGTATTCGGTTTTACTTTATTTTATATTTCTAAAACCTCACACAGGCGAACTACTTTAAAACCGAAAAATTTTTACATCATTCATTTGAAAATATGCTTATGTCCAAGCCCGGAACAGAACCCGGTCCCCTGGATTAGATCTCCAGTGCTCTACCACTAAGCCACATGGACGATGCCCAGCTTGGCATCTCTCACTTATAGAAGTCGGTAAGGTTCCAACCACAGCACTAGATGGAAAAGTCTTCATGAGCACACAATCTAGTGGCGAAACATGAGTAGCACATGAACCCAGCATCGGTGAATATATATTTTTAATTAATTTTTCAACTACTTTTCAGCAGTGAAATTACGCTTGAAATTATTGAATATTAAATACGTGAATAATCACATTGCTAACAAGTCGTTAACAGACTTATATATGTGAGAGTTGACAAGCTGGGCATCGTCCTTGTGGCTTAGTTGTAGAGCACTGGAGCTCCAGGAGCCCGGGATCGATTCCCGTCTTGGACATTTTTCACTAAGGTGGTTTACGATTTGTTAGCAATGTGATTATTCACGTATTTAATATGGTTTCATTGTTTAAACAATATTCGGTTTTACTTTATTTTGCATTTCAAAAAACTCACACAGGTGAACTACTTTAAAACCGACAAAGTTTTACGTCATTCATTTGGAAATGTGCTTTTTTATTAGGAAATTAATTTTCAGCCGTAAACCGGAATTTAATTCGAAAATTTTGCGTGTTTTGTATTCGGTATATCAATTTCCAGGGTTCCCTAACAATGGTTTCATTGTTTAAACCATGTGTTCGGTTTTACCTTATTTTACATTTCTAAAAATTCACACAGGCGAACAACTTTAAAACCGAGAAATATTTACGTCTTTCATTTGGAAATGTGCTTATTTATTAAAAAATTAATTTTCAGCCGTGCACCGGAATTTATATCGAAAATATTGCGTGTTTTGTATTCGGTATAACAGTTTATAGGATTTCCTAACAATGGATTCATTGTTTAAACAATGTATTCAGTTTTACTTTATTTTACATTTCTAGAAATTCACACCGGCGAACACCTTTAATACGAAAAGATATTTACGTCATTCATTTGGAAATTTGCTTTTTTATTAGGAAATTAATTTTCAGCCGTGCACCGGAATGTAATGCGAAAATATTGCGTGTTTTTATTCGGCATATCAGTTTCCAGGATTCCAGAACAATGGCTTCATTGTTTAAACAATGTATTTTGTTTTACTTTATTTTACATTCCTAAAACTTCAAATAGGCGAACAACTTTAAAACCGAAAAATTTTTACGTCATTCATTTTTAAATGTTCTTATTTATTAGGAAATTAATTTTCAGCCCTGCACCGGAATTTAATTCGAAAATATTGCGTGTTTTGTATTCGGTATATCTGTTTTCAGGATTTCTTAACAATGATTTCAATGTTTAAACAATGTATTCGGTTCTGCTTTATTTTTGCATTTCTAAAAACTCACACTGACGAACTACATTAAAACCGAAAAATTTTTACATCATTCCTTTGGAAATGTGCTTTTTTATTAGGAAATTAATTTTCAGCCGTGCACCGGAATTTAATGCGAAAATATATCGTGTTTTGTATTGGGTATATCAGTTTCCAGGATTCCCTAACAATGGTTTCATTGTTTAAACAATGTATTCAGTTTTACTTTATTTTACATTTCTGAAAATTCCCGCCGGCGAACACCTTTAAAACGAAAAAATATTTACGTCATTCATTTGGAAATGTGCTTTTTTATTAGGAAATTAATTTTCAGCCGTGCACCGGAATTTAATTCTAAAATATTGCGTGTTTTGTATTCAATCTATCAGTTTCTAGGATTTCCTAACAATGGTTTCATTGTTTAAACAATGTATTCAGTTTTACTTTATTTTACATTTCTAAAAATTCACACAGGCGAACAACTTTAAAACCGAGAAATTTTTACGTCTTACATTTGGAAAGGTGCTTATTTATTAGCCATTAGATTATTAGATTATTCTTTTTTATTAGGAAATTAATTTTTAGCCATGCACCGGAATTTAATTCTAAAATATTGCGTGTTTTGTATTCGGTATATCAGTTTATAGGATTTCCTAACAATGGTTTCATTGTTTAAAAAATGTATTCGGTTCTACTTTATTTTACATTTCTAAAAACTCACACTGGCGAACTACTTTAAAACCGAAAAATTTTTACATCATTCCTTTAAAAATGTGCTTATTTCTTAGAAAATAAATTTTCAGCCGTGCCCCGGAATTTATTTCGGAAATATCGCATATTTTGTATTCGGTATATCAGTTTCTAGGATTTCCTAACAATGGTTCCATTGTTTAAACAATGAATTCGGTTTTACTTTATTTTACATTTCTAAAAACTCACACAGGTGAACTACTTTAAAACCGAAAATTTTTTACGTCGTTCATTTGGAAATGTGCTTTTTTATTATGAAATTAATTTTTAGCCGTGCACCGGAATTCAATTTGAAAATTTTGCGTGTTTTGTATTCAGTATATCAGTTTCAAGGATTCCCTAACAATGATTTCATTGTTTAAACAATGTATTCAGTTTTACTTTATTTTACATTTCTAAAAATTCACGCAGGCGATCACCTTTAAAACGAATAAATATTTACGTCATTCATTTGGAAATGTGCTTTTTTATTAGGAAATTAATTTTCAGCCGTGCACCGGAATGTAATGCGAAAATATTACGTGTTTTTATTCGGTATATCAGTTTCCAGGATTCCCAAACAATGGCTTCATTGTATAAACAATGTATTTTGTTTTACTCTATTTTACATTCCTAAAACTTCACACAGGCGAACAACTTTAAAACCGAAAAATTTTTACGTCATTCATTTTCAAAGGTGCTTATTTATTAGGAAATTAATTTTCAGCCGTGCACCGGAATTTAATTCGAAAATATTGCGTGTTTTGTATTCGGTATCTCAGTTTCTAGGATTTCCTAACAATGGTTTCATTGTTTAAACAATGAATTCGGTTTTACTTTATTTTACATTTCTAAAAACTCACACAGGTGAACTACTTTAAAACCGAAAATTTTTTACGTCATTCATTTGGAAATGTCCTTTTTTATTAGGAAATTAATTTTCAGCCGTGCACCGGAATGTAATGCGAAAATATTGCGTGTTTTGTATTGGGTATATCATTTTCCTAGATTTCCTAACAATGGTTTCATTGTTTAAACAATGTATTCAGTTTTACTTTATTTTACATTTCTAAAAATTCACACAGGCGAACAACTTTAAAACCGAGAAATTTTTACGTCTTACATTTGGAAATGTGCTTATTTATTAGCCATTAGATTATTAGATTATTCTTTTTTATTAGGAAATTAATTTTTAGCCGTGCACCGGAAAGTAATGCGAAAATATTGCGTGTTTTTATTCGGTATATCAGTTTCTAGGATTCCCAAACAATGGCTTCATTGTATAAACAATGTATTTTGTTTTACTTTATTTTACATTCCTAAAACTTCACACAGGCGAACAACTTTAAAACCTAAAAAGTTTTACGTCATTCATTTTTAAAGGTGCTCATTTATTAGAAAATTAATTTTCAGCCGTGCACCAGAATTTAATTCGAAAATATTGCGTGTTTTGTATTCGGTATATCAGTTTCTAGGATTTCCTAACAAAGGTTTCATTGTTTAAACAATGTATTCTGTTCTGCTTTATTTTTGCATTTCTAAAAACTCACACTGGCGAACTACATTAAAACCGAAAAATTTTTACATCATTCCTTTGAAAATGTGCTTATTTCTTAGAAAATAAATTTTCAGCCGTGCCCCGGAATTTATTTCGAAAATATAGCATATTTTGTATTCGGTATATCAGTTTCTAGGATTTCCTAACAATGGTTCCATTGTTTAAACAATGAATTCGGTTTTATTTTATTTTACATTTCTAAAAACTCACACAGGTGAACTACTTTAAAACCGAAAATTTTTTACGTCATTCATTTGGAAATGTGCTTTTTTATTATGAAATTAATTTTTAGCCGTGCACCGGAATTCAAGTTGAAAATTTTGCGTGTTTTGTATTCCGTATATCAGTTTCAAGGATTCCCTAACAATGGTTTCATTGTTTAAACAATGTATTCAGTTTTACTTTATATTACATTTCTAAAAATTCACGCAGGCGATCAACTTTAAAACGAAAAAATATTTACGTCATTCATTTGGAAATGTGCTTTTTTATTAGGAAATTAATTTTCAGCCGTGCACCGGAATGTAATGCGAAATTATTACGTGTTTTTATTCGGTATATCAGTTTCCAGGATTCCCAAACAATAGCTTCATTGTATAAAAAATGTATTTTGTTTTACTCTATTTTACATTCCTAAAACTTCACACAGGCGAACAACTTTAAAACCGAAAAATTTTTACGTTATTCATTTTCAAAGGTGCTTATTTATTAGGAAAATAATTTTCAGCCGTGCACCGGAATTTAATTCGAAAATATCGCGTATTTTGTATTCGGTATATCAGTTTCTAGGATTTCCTAACAATGGTTTCATTGTTTAAACAATGTCTTCGGTTTTACCTTATTTTACATTTCTAAAAACTCACACTGGCAAGCTACTTTAAAACCGAAAAATTTTTACGTCATTCACTTTTAAATGTGCTTATTTATTAGGAAATTAATTTTCAGCCGTGCACCGGAATTTATTTCGAAAATATTACGTGTTTCGTATTCGGTATATCAGTTTCCAGGATTTCTTAACAATGGTTTCATTTTTTAAACAATGTATTCGGTTTTACTTTATTTTATATTTCTAAAAACTCACACAGGCAAACTACTTTAAAACCGAAAAATTTTTACATCATTCATTTGAAAATATGCTTATGTCCACGCCCGGAACAGAACCCGGTCCCCTGGATTAGATCTCCAGTGCTCTACCACTAAGCCACAAGGACGATGGCATCCCTCACTTATAAAAGTCGGTAAGGTTGCAACCACAGCACTAGATGGAAAAGTCTTCATGAGCACACAATCTAGTGGCGAAACATGAGTAGCAAATGAACACAGCATTGGTGAATATACATTTTTAATTAATTTTTCAACTACTTTTCAGCAGTGAAATTACGCTTGATATTATTGAATATTAAATACGTGAATAATCACATTGCTATCAAGTCGTAAACAGACTTATATATGTGAGAGTTGACAAGCTGGGCATCGTCCTTGTGGCTTAGTTGTAGAGCACTGGAGCTCCAGGGTCCCGGGATCGATTCCCGTCTTCGACATTTTTCACTAAGGTGGTTTACGATTTGTTAGCAATGTGATTATTCACATATTTAATATGGTTTCATTGTTTAAAAAATATTCGGTTTTACTTTATTTTGCATTTCAAAAAACTCAAACAGGTGAACTACTTTAAAACCGACAAATTTTTACGTCATTCATTTGGAAATGTACTTTTTTATTAGGAAATTAATTTTCAGCCGTAAACCGGAATTTAATTCGAAAATATTGCGTGTTTTGTATTCGGTATATCAATTCCCAGGGTTCCCTAACAATGGTTTCATTGTTTAAACAATGTATTCAGTTTTACTTTATTTTATATTTCTAAAAATTCACACAGGCGAACAACTTTAAAACCGAAAAATTTTTACGTCATTCATTTTCAAAGGTGCTTATTTATTAGGAAATTAATTTTCCGCGGCGCACCGGAATTTAATTCGAAAATATTGCGTGTTTTGTATTCGGTATATCAGTTTCTAGGATTTCCTAACAATGGTTTCATTGTTTAAACAATGTATTCGGTTTTACTTTATTTTACATTTCTAAAAATTTACGCAGGCGAACACCTTTAAAACGAAAAAATATTTACTTCATTAATTTGGAAATGTGCTTTTTTATAATGAAATTAATTTTCAGCCGTGAACCGGAATGTAATGCGAAAATATTGCGTGTTTTGAATTCGTTATATCATTTTCCAAGATTTCCTAACAATGGTTTCATTGTTTAAACAATGTCTTCGGTTTTACCTTATTTTATATTTCTAAAAACTCACATTGGCAAACTACTTTAAATCCGAAAAATTTTTACTTCATTCATTTGTAAATAGGCTTTTTTATTAGGAAATTAATTTTCAGCCGTGCACCGGAATTTAATGCGAAAATATATCGTGTTTTGTATTGGGTATATCAGTTTCCAGGATTCCCTAACAATGGTTTCATTGTTTAAACAATGTATTCAGTTTTACTTTATTTTACATTTCTGAAAATTCCCGCCGGCGAACACCTTTAAAACGAAAAAATATTTACGTCATTCATTTGGAAATGTGCTTTTTTATTAGGAAATTAATTTTCAGCCGTGCACCGGAATTTAATTCTAAAATATTGCGTGTTTTGTATTCAATATATCAGTTTCTAGGATTTCCTAACAATGGTTTCATTGTTTAAGCAATGTATTCAGTTTTACTTTATTTTACATTTCTAAAAATTCACACAGGCGAACAACTTTAAAACCGAGAAATTTTTACGTCTTACATTTGGAAAGGTGCTTATTTATTAGCCATTAGATTATTAGATTATTCTTTTTTATTAGGAAATTAATTTTTAGCCGTGCACCGGAATTTAATTCTAAAATATTGCGTGTTTTGTATTCGGTATATCAGTTTATAGGATTTCCTAACAATGGTTTCATTGTTTAAAAAATGTATTCGGTTCTACTTTATTTTACATTTCTAAAAACTCACACTGGCGAACTACTTAAAACCGAAAAATTTTTACATCATTCCTTTAAAAATGTGCTTATTTCTTAGAAAATAAATTTTCAGCCGTGCCCCGGAATTTATTTCGAAAATATCGCATATTTTGTATTCGGTATATCAGTTTCTAGGATTTCCTAACAATGGTTCCATTGTTTAAACAATGAATTCGGTTTTACTTTATTTTACATTTCTAAAAACTCACACAGGTGAACTACTTTAAAACCGAAAATTTTTTACGTCGTTCATTTGGAAATGTGCTTTTTTATTATGAAATTAATTTTTAGCCGTGCACCGGAATTCAATTTGAAAATTTTGCGTGTTTTGTATTCAGTATATCAGTTTCAAGGATTCCCTAACAATGATTTCATTGTTTAAACAATGTATTCAGTTTTACTTTATTTTACATTTCTAAAAATTCACGCAGGCGATCACCTTTAAAACGAATAAATATTTACGTCATTCATTTGGAAATGTGCTTTTTTATTAGGAAATTAATTTTCAGCCGTGCACCGGAATGTAATGCGAAATTATTACGTGTTTTTATTCGGTATATCAGTTTCCAGGATTCCCAAATAATAGCTTCATTGTATAAACAATGTATTTTGTTTTACTCTATTTTACATTCCTAAAACTTCACACAGGCGAACAACTTTAAAACCGAAAAATTTTTACGTTATTCATTTTCAAAGGTGCTTATTTATTAGGAAATTAATTTTCAGCCGTGCACCGGGATTTAATTCGAAAATATCGCGTATTTTGTATTCGGTATATCAGTTTCTAGGATTTCCTAACAATGGTTTCATTGTTTAAACAATGTCTTCGGTTTTACCTTATTTTACATTTCTAAAAACTCACACTGGCAAGCTACTTTAAAACCGAAAAATTTTTACGTCATTCACTTTTAAATGTGCTTATTTATTAGGAAATTAACTGTCAGCCGTGCACCGGAATTTATTTCGAAAATATTACGTGTTTCGTATTCGGTATATCAGTTTCCAGGATTTCTTAACAATGGTTTCATTTTTTAAACAATGTATTCGGTTTTACTTTATTTTATATTTCTAAAAAATCACACAGGCAAACTACTTTAAAACCGAAAAATTTTTACATCATTCATTTGAAAATATGCTTATGTCCACGCCCGGAACAGAACCCGGTCCCCTGGATTAGATCTCCAGTGCTCTACCACTAAGCCACAAGGACGATGGCATCCCTCACTTATAAAAGTCGGTAAGGTTGCAACCACAGCACTAGATGGAAAAGTCTTCATGAGCACACAATCTAGTGGCGAAACATGAGTTGCAAATGAACACAGCATTGGTGAATATACATTTTTAATTAATTTTTCAACTACTTTTCAGCAGTGAAATTACGCTTGAAATTATTGAATATTAAATACGTGAATAATCACATTGCTATCAAGTCGTAAACAGACTTATATATGTGAGAGTTGACAAGCTGGGCATCGTCCTTGTGGCTTAGTTGTAGAGCACTGGAGCTCCAGGGTCCCGGGATCGATTCCCGTCTTGGACATTTTTCACTAAGGTGGTTTACGATTTGTTAGCAATGTGATTATTCACATATTTAATATGGTTTCATTGTTTAAAAAATATTCGGTTTTACTTTATTTTGCATTTCAAAAAACTCACACAGGTGAACTACTTTAAAACCGACAAATTTTTACGTCATTCATTTGGAAATGTACTTTTTTATTAGGAAATTAATTTTCAGCCGTAAACCGGAATTTAATTCGAAAATATTGCGTGTTTTGTATTCGGTATATCAATTCCCAGGGTTCCCTAACAATGGTTTCATTGTTTAAACAATGAATTCGGTTTTACTTTATTTTACATTTCTAAAAACTCACACAGGTGAACTACTTTAAAACCGAAAATTTTTTACGTCATTCATTTGGAAATGTCCTTTTTTATTAGGAAATTAATTTTCAGCCGTGCACCGGAATGTAATGCGAAAATATTGCGTGTTTTGTATTGGGTATATCATTTTCCTAGATTTCCTAACAATGGTTTCATTGTTTAAACAATGTATTCAGTTTTACTTTATTTTACATTTCTAAAAATTCACACAGGCGAACAACTTTAAAACCGAGAAATTTTTACGTCTTACATTTGGAAATGTGCTTATTTATTAGCCATTAGATTATTAGATTATTCTTTTTTATTAGGAAATTAATTTTTAGCCGTGCACCGGAAAGTAATGCGAAAATATTGCGTGTTTTTATTCGGTATATCAGTTTCTAGGATTCCCAAACAATGGCTTCATTGTATAAACAATGTATTTTGTTTTACTTTATTTTACATTCCTAAAACTTCACACAGGCGAACAACTTTAAAACCTAAAAAGTTTTACGTCATTCATTTTTAAAGGTGCTCATTTATTAGAAAATTAATTTTCAGCCGTGCACCAGAATTTATTTCGAAAATATCGCATATTTTGTATTCGGTATATCAGTTTCTAGGATTTCCTAACAATGGTTCCATTGTTTAAACAATGAATTCGGTTTTATTTTATTTTACATTTCTAAAAACTCACACAGGTGAACTACTTTAAAACCGAAAATTTTTTACGTCATTCATTTGGAAATGTGCTTTTTTATTATGAAATTAATTTTTAGCCGTGCACCGGAATTCAAGTTGAAAATTTTGCGTGTTTTGTATTCCGTATATCAGTTTCAAGGATTCCCTAACAATGGTTTCATTGTTTAAACAATGTATTCAGTTTTACTTTATATTACATTTCTAAAAATTCACGCAGGCGATCAACTTTAAAACGAAAAAATATTTACGTCATTCATTTGGAAATGTGCTTTTTTATTAGGAAATTAATTTTCAGCCGTGCACCGGAATGTAATGCGAAATTATTACGTGTTTTTATTCGGTATATCAGTTTCCAGGATTCCCAAACAATAGCTTCATTGTATAAACAATGTATTTTGTTTTACTCTATTTTACATTCCTAAAACTTCACACAGGCGAACAACTTTAAAACCGAAAAATTTTTACGTTATTCATTTTCAAAGGTGCTTATTTATTAGGAAATTAATTTTCAGCCGTGCACCGGAATTTAATTCGAAAATATCGCGTATTTTGTATTCGGTATATCAGTTTCTAGGATTTCCTAACAATGGTTTCATTGTTTAAACAATGTCTTCGGTTTTACCTTATTTTACATTTCTAAAAACTCACACTGGCAAGCTACTTTAAAACCGAAAAATTTTTACGTCATTCACTTTTAAATGTGCTTATTTATTAGGAAATTAATTTTCAGCCGTGCACCGGAATTTATTTCGAAAATATTACGTGTTTCGTATTCGGTATATCAGTTTCCAGGATTTCTTAACAATGGTTTCATTTTTTAAACAATGTATTCGGTTTTACTTTATTTTATATTTCTAAAAACTCACACAGGCAAACTACTTTAAAACCGAAAAATTTTTACATCATTCATTTGAAAATATGCTTATGTCCACGCCCGGAACAGAACCCGGTCCCCTGGATTAGATCTCCAGTGCTCTACCACTAAGCCACAAGGACGATGGCATCCCTCAATTATAAAAGTCGGTAAGGTTGCAACCACAGCACTAGATGGAAAAGTCTTCATGAGCACACAATCTAGTGGCGAAACATGAGTAGCAAATGAACACAGCATTGGTGAATATACATTTTTAATTAATTTTTCAACTACTTTTCAGCAGTGAAATTACGCTTGAAATTATTGAATATTAAATACGTGAATAATCACATTGCTATCAAGTCGTAAACAGACTTATATATGTGAGAGTTGACAAGCTGGGCATCGTCCTTGTGGCTTAGTTGTAGAGCACTGGAGCTCCAGGGTCCCGGGATCGATTCCCGTCTTGGACATTTTTCACTAAGGTGGTTTACGATTTGTTAGCAATGTGATTATTCACATATTTAATATGGTTTCATTGTTTAAAAAATATTCGGTTTTACTTTATTTTGCATTTCAAAAAACTCACACAGGTGAACTACTTTAAAACCGACAAATTTTTACGTCATTCATTTGGAAATGTACTTTTTTATTAGGAAATTAATTTTCAGCCGTAAACCGGAATTTAATTCGAAAATATTGCGTGTTTTGTATTCGGTATATCAATTCCCAGGGTTCCCTAACAATGGTTTCATTGTTTAAACAATGTATTCAGTTTTACTTTATTTTATATTTCTAAAAATTCACACAGGCGAACAACTTTAAAACCGAAAAATTTTTACGTCATTCATTTTCAAAGGTGCTTATTTATTAGGAAATTAATTTTCCGCGGCGCACCGGAATTAAATTCGAAAATATTGCGTGTTTTGTATTCGGTATTTCAGCTTCTAGGATTTCCTAACAATGGTTTCATTGTTTAAACAATGTATTCGGTTTTACTTTATTTTACATTTCTAAAAATTTACGCAGGCGAACACCTATAAAACGAAAAAATATTTACTTCATTAATTTGGAAATGTGCTTTTTTATAATGAAATTAATTTTCAGCCGTGAACCGGAATGTAATGCGAAAATATTGCGTGTTTTGAATTCGTTATATCATTTTCCAAGATTTCCTAACAATGGTTTCATTGTTTAAACAATGTCTTCGGTTTTACCTTATTTTATATTTCTAAAAACTCACATTGGCAAACTACTTTAAATCCGAAAAATTTTTACTTCATTCATTTGTAAATAGGCTTTTTTATTAGGAAATTAATTTTCAGCCGTGCACTGGAATTTAATGCGAAAATATATCGTGTTTTGTATTGGGTATATCAGTTTCCAGGATTCCCTAACAATGGTTTCATTGTTTAAACAATGTATTCGGTTTTGCTTTATTTTACATTTCTAAAAATTCACATAGGCGAACAACTTTAAAACCGAGAAATTTTTACGTCTTTCATTTGGAAATGTGCTTATTTATTAGAAAATTAATTTTCAGCCGTGCACCGGAATTTAATTCGAAAATATTGCGTGCATTGTATTCGGTATATCAGTTTATAGGATTTCCTAACAATGGTTTCATTGTTTAAACAATGTATTCGGTTCTACTTTATTTTACATTTCTAGAAATTCACACCGGCGAACACCTTTAAAACGAAAAGATATTTACGTCATTCATTTGGAAATTTGCTTTTTATTGAGGAAAATTATTTTCAGCCGTGCACCGGAATGTAATCCGAAAATATTGCGTGTTTTTATTCGGTATATCAGTTTCCAGGATTCCCAAACAATGTCTTCATTGTTTAAACAATGTATTTTGTTTTACTTTATTTTACATTCCTAAAACTTCACACAGGCGAACAACTTTAAAACCGAAAAATTTTTACGTCATTCATTTTTAAATGTTCTTATTTATTAGGAAATTAATTTTCAGCCCTGCACCGGAATTTAATTCGAAAATATTGCGTGTTTTGTATTCGGTATATCAGTTTCCAGGATTTCCTAACAATGGTTTCATTGTTTAAACAATGAATTCGGTTTTACTTTATTTTACATTTCTAAAAAGTCACACAGGTGAACTACTTTAAAACCGAAAAATTTTTACATCATTCCTTTGAAAATGTGCTTATTTCTTAGAAAATAAATTTTCAGCCGTGCCCCGGAATTTATTTTGAAAATATCGCGTGTTTTGTATTTAGTATATCAGTTTCCAGGATTCCCTAACAATGGTTTCATTGTTTAAACAATGTATTCGGTTTTGCTTTATTTTATATTTCTAAAAACTCACACTGGCAAACTACTTTAAAACCGAAAATTTTTTACGTCATTCATTTGGAAATGTGCTTTTTTATTAGGAAATTAATTTTCAGCCGTGCACCGGAATTTAATGCGAAAATATATCGTGTTTTGTATTGGGTATATCAGTTTCCAGGATTCCCTAACAATGGTTTCATTGTTTAAACAATGCATTCAGTTTTACTTTTTTTGATATTTCTAAAAATTCACACAGGCGAACACCTTTAAATCGAAAAATTTTTACGTCATTCATTTTTAAATGTGCTTATTTATTAGGAAATTAATTTTCAGCAGTGCACCGGAATTTAATTCTAAAATATTGCGTGTTTTGTATTCAATATATCAGGTTCTAGGATTTCCTAACAATGGTTTCATTGTTTAAACAATGTATTCAGTTTTACTTTATTTTACATTTCTAAAAACTCACACTGGCGAACTACTTTAAAACAGAAAATTTTTTACATCATTCATTTGAAAATGTGCTTATGTCCAAGTCGGGAATCGAACCCGGTCCCCTGGAATAGATCTCCAGTGCTCTACCACTAAGCCACAAGGACGATGGCTTCTCTCGCTTATAAAAATCGGTAAGGTTGCAACCACAGCACTAGATGGAAAAGACTTCATGAGCACACAATCTAGTGGCGAAACATGAGTAGCACATGAACCCAGCATCGGTGAATATACATTTTTAATTAATTTTTCAACTATATTTCTGCAGTGAAATTACGCTTGAAATTATTGAATATTAAATACTTGAATAATCGCATTGCTAACAAGTCGTAAACAGACTTATATAAGTGACAGATGCCAAGCTGGGCATCGTCCTTGTGGCTTAGTGGTAGAGCACTTGAGCTCCAGGGGCCCGGGATCGATTCCCGTCTTGGACATTTTTGACTAAGTTTGTTTACGATTTGTTAGCAATGTGATTATTCACGTATTTAATATTCAATGGTTTCATTGTTTAAACAATATTCGGTTTTACTTTATTTTAAATTTCAAAAAACTCACACAGGTTAACTACTTTCAAACCGAAAAATTTTTACTTCGTTCATTTGTAAATATTCTTTTTTATTAGGAAATTAATTTTCAGCCGTGCACCGGAATTTAATGCGAAAATATCTCGTGTTTTGTATTGGGTATATCAGTTTCCAGGATTCCCTAACAATGGTTTAATTGTTTAAACAATGTATTCGGTTTTGCTTCATTTTACATTTTTAAAAATTCACACAGGCGAACAACTTTAAAACCGAAAAATTTTTACGTCATTCATTTTCAAAGGTGCTTATTTATTAGGAAATTAATTTTCAGCCGTGCACTGGAATTTAATTCGAAAATATTGCGTGTTTTGTATTCGGTATATCAGTTTCTAGGATTTCCTAACAATGGTTTCATTGTTTAAACAATGTATTCGGTTCTGCTTTATTTTTGCATTTCTACAAACTCACACTGACGAACTACATTAAAACCGAAAAATTTTTACATCATTCCTTTTGAAAATGTGCTTATTTCTTAGAAAATAAATTTTCAGCCGTGCCCCGGAATTTATCTTGAAAATATCGCGTATTTTGTATTCGGTATATCATTTTCTAGGATTTCATAACAATGGTTTCATTGTTTAAACAATGAATTAAGTTTTACTTTATTTTACATTTCTAAAAACTCACACAGGTGAACTACTTTAAATCCGAAAAATTTTTACTTCATTCATTTGTAAATAGGTTTTTTTATTAGGAAATTAATTTTTAGCCGTGCACCGGAATTTAATTCGAAAATTTTGCGTGTTTTGTATTCAGTATATCAGTTTCAAGGATTCCCTAACAATGGTTTCATTGTTTAAACAATGTATTCAGTTTTACTTTATATTACATTTCTAAAAATTCACGCAGGCGATCAACTTTAAAACGAAAAAATTTTTACTTCATTCATTTGTAAATAGGTTTTTTTATTAGGAAATTAATTTTCAGCCGTGCACCGGAATTTAATGCGAAAATATCTCGTGTTTTGTATTGGGTATATCAGTTTCCAGGATTCCCTAACAATGGTTTCATTGTTTAAACAATGTATTCGGTTTTACCTCATTTTACATTTCTAAAAATTCACACAGGCGAACAACTTTAAAACCGAGCAATTTTTACGGCTTTCATTTGGAAATGTGCTTATTTATTAAAAAATTAATTTTCAGCCGTGCACCGGAATTTAAATCGAAAATATTGCGTGTTTTGTATTCGGTATAACAGTTTATAGGATTTCCTAACAATGCATTCATTGTTTAAACAATGTATTCAGTTTTACTTTATTTTACATTTCTAGAAATTCACACCGGCGAACACCGTTAAAACGAAAAGATATTTACGTCATTCATTTGGAAATTTGCTTTTTAATGAGGAAAATTATTTTCAGCCGTGCACCGGAATGTAATGCGAAAATATTGCGTGTTTTTATTCGGTATATCAGTTTCCAGGATTCCCAAACAATACGATGTATATTGTTTTACTTTATTTTACATTCCTAAAATTTCACACAGGCGAACAACTTTAAAACCGAAAAATTTTTACGTCATTCATTTTTAAATGTTCTTATTTATTAGGAAATTAATTTTCAGCCCTGCACCGGAATTTAATTCGAAAATATTGCGTGTTTTGTATTCGGTATATCAGTTTCTAGGATTTCCTAACAATGGTTTCATTGTTTAAGGAATGTATTCAGTTTTACTTTATTTTATATTTCTGAAAATTCACACAGGCGAACAACTTTAAAACCGAGAAATTTTTACGTCTTACATTTGGAAATGTGCTTATTTATTAGCCATTAGATTATTAGATTATTCTTTTTTATTAGGAAATTAATTTTTAGCCGTGCACCGGAATGTAATGCGAAAATATTGCGTGTTTTTATTCGGTATATCAGTTTCTAGGATTCCCAAACAATGGCTTCATTGTATAAACAATGTATTTTTTTTACTTTATTTTACATTCCTAAAACTTCACACAGGCGAACAACTTTAAAACTTAAAAATTTTTACGTCATTCATTTTTAAAGGTGCTCATTTATTAGAAAATTAATTTTCAGCCGTGCACCGGAATTTAATTCGAAAATATTGCGTATTTTGTATTCGGTATATCAGTTTATAGGATTTCCTAACAATGGTCTCATTGTTTAAACAATGTATTCGGTTCTACTTTATTTTACATTTCTAAAAACTCACACTGGCGAACTACTTTAAAACCGAAAAATTTTTACATCATTCTTTTGAAAATGTGCTTATTTCTTAGAAAATAAATTTTCAGCCGTGCCCCGGAATTTATTTCGAAAGTATCGCATATTTTGTATTCGGTATATCAGTTTCTAGGATTTCCTAACAATGGTTCCATTGTTTAAACAATGAATTCGGTTTTACTTTATTTTACATTTCTAAAAACTCACACAGGTGAAGTACTTTAAAACCGAAAATTTTTTACGTCATTCATTTGGAAATGTGCTTTTTTATTATGAAATTAATTTTTAGCCGTGCACCGGAATTCAAGTTGAAAATTTTGCGTGTTTTGTATTCAGTATATCAGTTTCAAGGATTCCCTAACAATGGTTTCATTGTTTAAACAATGTATTCAGTTTTACTTTATATTACATTTCTGAAAATTCACGCCGGCGAACACCTTTAAAACGAAAAAATATTTACGTCATTCATTTGGAAATGTGCTTTTTTATTAGGAATTTAATTTTCAGCCGTGCACCGGAATGTAATGCGAAATTATTACGTGTTTTTATTCGGTATATCAGTTTCCAGGATTCCCAAACAATGGCTTCATTTTGTAAACAATGTATTTTGTTTTACTTTATTTTACATTCCTAAAACTTCACACAGGCGAACAACTTTAAAACCTAAAAATTTTTACGTCATTCATTTTCAAAGGTGCTTATTTATTAGGAAATTAATTTTCAGCCGTGCACCGGATTTTAATTCGAAAATATTGCGTGTTTTGTATTCGGTATATCAGTTTCTAGGATTTCCAAACAATGGTTTCATTGTTTAAACAATGTATTCGGTTCTGCTTTATTTTTGCATTTCTAAAAACTCACACTGACGAACTACATTAAAACCGAAAAATTTTTACATCATTCCTTTGAAAATGTGCTTATTTCTTAGAAAATAAATTTTCAGCCGTGCCCCGGAATTTATTTTGAAAATATCGCGTATTTTGTATTCGGTATATCAGTTTCTAGGATTTCATAACAATGGTTTCATTGTTTAAACAATGAATTCGGTTTTACTTTATTTTACATTTCTAAAAACTCACACAGGTGAACTACTTTAAAACCGAAAATTTTTTACG
This sequence comes from Maratus speciosus, assembly GCA_963932465.1. Lineage (NCBI taxonomy): Eukaryota > Metazoa > Arthropoda > Arachnida > Araneae > Salticidae > Maratus > Maratus speciosus. The sequence goes on along the minus strand of CAWVRF010000514.1, from coordinate 27,201 downwards.
TCATTCATTTGGAAATGTGCTTTTTTATTAGGAAATTAATTTTCAGCCGTGCACCGGAATTTAATGTGAAAATATATCGTGTTTTGTATTGGGTATATCAGTATCCAGGATTCCCTAACAATGGTTTCATTGTTGAAACAATGTCTTCGGTTTTACGTTATTTTACATTTCTAAAAACTCACACTGGCAAACTACTTTAAAACCGAAAAATTTTTACGTCATTCACATTTAAATGTGCTTATTTATTAGGAAATTAATTTTCAGCCGTGCACCGGAATTTATTTCGAAAATATTACGTGTTTTGTATTCGGTATATCAGTTTCCAGGATTTCTTAACAATGGTTTCATTTTTTAAACAATGTATTCGGTTTTACTTTATTTTATATTTCTAAAAACTCACACAGGCGAACTACTTTAAAACCGAAAAATTTTTACATCATTCATTTGAAAATATGCTTATGTCCAAGCCCGGAACAGAACCCGGTCCCCTGGATTAGATCTCCAGTGCTCTACCACTAAGCCACATGGACGATGCCCAGCTTGGCATCTCTCACTTATAGAAGTCGGTAAGGTTGCAACCACAGCACTAGATGGAAAAGTCTTCATGAGCACACAATCTAGTGGCGAAACATGAGTAGCAAATAAGCCCAGCATTGGTGAATATACATTTTTAATTAATTTTTCAACTACTTTTCAGCAGTGAAATTACGCTTGAAATTATTGAATATTAAATACGTGAATAATCACATTGCTAACAAGTCGTTAACAGACTTATATATGTGAGAGTTGACAAGCTGGGCATCGTCCTTGTGGCTTAGTTGTAGAGCACCGGAGCTCCAGGGGCCCGGGATCGATTCCCGTCTTGGACATTTTTCACTAAGGTGGTTTACGATTTGTTAGCAATGTGATTATTCAAGTATTTAATATGGTTTCATTGTTTAAACAATATTCGGTTTTACTTTATTTTGCATTTCAAAAAACTCACACAGCTGAACTACTTTAAACCCGACAAATGTTTACGTCATTCATTTGGAAATGTGCTTTTTTATTAGGAAATTAATTTTCAGCCGTAAACCGGAATTTAATTTGAAAATATTGCGTGTTTTGTATTCAGTATATCAATTTCCAGGGTTCCCTAACAATGGTTTCATTGTTTAAACAATGTATTCGGTTTTACCTTATTTTACATTTCTAAAAATTCACACAGGCGAACAACTTTAAAACCGAGAAATTTTTACGTCTTTCATTTGGAAATGTGCTTAGTTATTAAAAAATTAATTTTCAGCCGTGCACCGGAATTTAAATCGAAAATATTGCGTGTTTTGTATTCGGTATAACAGTTTATAGGATTTCCTAACAATGGATTCATTGTTTAAACAATGTATTCAGTTTTACTTTATTTTACATTTCTAGAAACTCACACCGGCGAACACCTTTAATACGAAAAGATATTTACGTCATTCATTTGGAAATTTGCTTTTTAATGAGGAAAATTATTTTCAGCCGTGCACCGGAATGTAATGCGAAAATATTGCGTGTTTTTATTCGGCATATCAGTTTCCAGGATTCCAGAACAATGGCTTCATTGTTTAAACAATGTATTTTGTTTTACTTTATTTTACATTCCTAAAACTTCAAACATGCGAACAACTTTAAAACCGAAAAATTTTTAGGTCATTCATTTTTAAATGTTCTTATTTATTAGAAAATTAATTTTCAGCCTTGCACCGGAATTTAATTCGAAAATATTTCGTGTTTTGTATTCGGTATATCAGTTTCCAGGATTTCTTAACAAAGATTTCATTGTTTAAACAATGTATTCGGTTGTGCTTTATTTTTACATTTCTAAAAACTCACACTGACGAACTACATTAAAACCGGAAAATTTTTACATCATTCCTTTGGAAATGTGCTTATTTCTTAGAAAATAAATTTTAAGCCGTGCCCCGGAATTTATTTTGAAAATATCGCGTATTTTGTATCCGGTATATCAGTTTCTAGGATTTCCTAACAATGGTTTCATTGTTTAAACAATGAATTCGGTTTTACTTTATTTTACATTTCTAAAAACTCACACAGGTGAACTACTTTAAAACCGAAAATTTTTTACGTCATTCATTTGGAAATGTGCTTTTTTATTAGGAAATTAATTTTCAGCCGTGCACCGGAATTTAATGCGAAAATATATCGTGTTTTGTATTGGGTATACCAGTTTCCAGGATTCCCTAACAATGGTTTCATTGTTTAAACAATGTATTCTGTTTTACTTTATTTTACATTTCTGGAAATTCACGCCGGCGAACACCTTTAAAACGAAAAAATATTTACGTCATTCATTTGGAAATGTGCTTTTTTATTAGGAAATTAATTTTCAGCCGTGCACCGGAATTTAATTCTAAAATATTGCGTGTTTTGTATTCAATATATCAGTTTCTACGATTTCCTAACAATGGCTTCATTGTTTAAAGAATGTATTCAGTTTTACTTTATTTTACATTTCTGAAAATTCACACAGGCGAACAACTTTAAAACCGAGAAATTTTTACGTCTTACATTTGGAAATGTGCTTATTTATTAGCCATTAGATTATTAGATTATTCTTTTTTATTAGGAAATTAATTTTTAGCCGTGCACCGGAATGTAATGCGAAAATATTGCGTGTTTTTATTCGGTATATCAGTTTCTAGGATTCCAAAACAATGGCTTCATTGTATAAACAATGTATTTTTTTTTACTTTATTTTACATTCCTAAAACTTCACACAGGCGAACAACTTTAAAACTTAAAAATTTTTACGTCATTCATTTTTAAAGGTGCTCATTTATTAGAAAATTAATTTTCAGCCGTGCACCGGAATTTAATTCGAAAATATTGCGTATTTTGTATTCGGTATATCAGTTTATAGGATTTCCTAACAATGGTTTCATTGTTTAAACAATGTATTCGGTTCTACTTTATTTTACATTTCTAAAAACTCACACTGGCGAACTACTTTAAAACCGAAAAATTTTTACATCATTCTTTTGAAAATGTGCTTATTTCTTAGAAAATAAATTTTCAGCCGTGCCCCGGAATTTATTTCGAAAATATCGCATATTTTGTATTCCGTATATCAGTTTCTAGGATTTCCTAACAATGGTTCCATTGTTTAAACAATGAATTCGGTTTTACTTTATTTTACATTTCTAAAAACTCACACAGGTGAAGTACTTTAAAACCGAAAATTTTTTACGTCATTCATTTGGAAATGTGCTTTTTTATTATGAAATTAATTTTTAGCCGTGCACCGGAATTCAAGTTGAAAATTTTGCGTGTTTTGTATTCAGTATATCAGTTTCAAGGATTCCCTAACAATGGTTTCATTGTTTAAACAATGTATTCAGTTTTACTTTATATTACATTTCTGAAAATTCACGCCGGCGAACACCTTTAAAACGAAAAAATATTTACGTCATTCATTTGGAAATGTGCTTTTTTATTAGGAAATTAATTTTCAGCCGTGCACCGGAATTTAATTCTAAAATATTTCGTGTTTTGTATTCAATATATCAGTTTCTACGATTTCCTAACAATGGTTTCATTGTTTAAAGAATGTATTCAGTTTTACTTTATTTTACATTTCTGAAAATTCACACAGGCGAACAACTTTAAAACCGAGAAATTTTTACGTCTTACATTTGGAAATGTGCTTATTTATTAGCCATTAGATTATTAGATTATTCTTTTTTATTAGGAAATTAATTTTTAGCCGTGCACCGGAATTTAATTCTAAAATATTGCGTGTTTTGTATTCGGTATCTCAGTTTCTAGGATTTCCTAACAATGGTTTCATTGTTTAAACAATGAATTCGGTTTTACTTTATTTTACATTTCTAAAAACTCACACAGGTGAACTACTTTAAAACCGAACATTTTTTACGTCTTACATTTGGAAATGTGCTAATTTATTAGCCATTAGATTATTAGATTATTCTTTTTTATTAGGAAATTAATTTTCAGCCGTGCACCGGAATGTAATGCGAAAATATTGCGTGTTTTTATTCGGTATATCAGTTTCTAGGATTCCCAAACAATGGCTTCATTGTATAAACAATGTGTTTTGTTTTACTTTATTTTACATTCCTAAAACTTCACACAGGCGAAGAACTTTAAAACCGAAAAATTTTTACGTCATTCATTTTTAAAGGTGCTTATTTATTAGAAAATTTATTTTCAGCCGTGCACCGGAATTTAATTCAAAAATATTGCGTGTTTTGTATTCGGTATATCAGTTTATAGGATTTCCTAACAATGGTTTCATTGTTTAAACAATGAATTCGGTTTTACTTTATTTTACATTTCTAAAAACTCACACTGGCGAACTACTTTAAAACCGAAAAATTTTTACACCATTCCTTTGAAAATGTGCTTATTTCTTAGAAAATAAATTTTCAGCCGTGCCTCGGAATTTATTTCGAAAATACCGCATATTTTGTATTCGGTATATCAGTTTCTAGGATTTCCTAACAATGGTTCCATTGTTTAAACAATGAATTCGGTTTTACTTTATTTTACATTTCTAAAAACTAACACAGGTGAACTACTTTAAAACCGAAAATTTTTTACGTCATTCATTTGGAAATGTGCTTTTTTATTATGAAATTAATTTTTAGCCGTGCACCGGAATTCAATTTGAAAATTTTGCGTGTTTTGTATTCAGTATATCAGTTTCAAGGATTCCATAACAATGGTTTCATTGTTTAAACAATGTATTCAGTTTTACTTTATTTTACATTTCTAAAAATTCACGCAGGCGATCACCTATAAAACGAAATAAGATGTACGTCATTCATTTGGAAATGTGCTTTTTTATTAGGAAATTAATTTTCAGCCGTGCACCGGAATGTAATGCGAAAATATTGCGTGTTTTTATTCGGTATATCAGTTTCCAGGATTCCCAAACAATGGTTTCATTGTTTAAACAATGTCTTCGGTTTAACCTTATTTTATATTTCTAAAAACTCACACTGGCAAACTACTTTAAATCCGAAAAATTTTTACTTCATTCATTTGTAAATAGGCTTTTTTATTAGGAAATTAATTTTCAGCCGTGCACCGGAATTTAATGCGAAAATATATCGTGTTTTGTATTGGGTATATCAGTTTCCAGGATACCCTAACAATGGTTTCATTGTTTAAACAATGTATTCGGTTTTGCTTTATTTTACATTTCTAAAAATTCACACAGGCGAACAACTTTAAAACCGAGAAATTTTTATGTCTTTCATTTGGAAATGTGCTTATTTATTAGAAAATTAATTTTCAGCCGTGCACCGGAATTTAATTCGAAAATATTGCGTGTTTTGTATTCGGTATATCAGTTTATAGGATTTCCTAACAATGGTTTCTTTGTTTAAACAATGTATTCGGTTCTACTTTATTTTACATTTCTAAAAAGTCACACTGGCGAACTACTTTAAAACCGAAAAATGTTTACATCATTCCTTTGAAAATGTGTTTATTTCTTAGGAAATTAATTTTCAGCCGTGCACCAGAATTTATTTCGAAAATATTACGTGTTTTGTATTCGGTATATCAGTTTCCAGGATTTCTTAACAATGGTTTCATTTTTTAAACAATGTATTCGGTTTTACTTTATTTTATATTTCTAAAAACTCACACAGGCGAACTACTTTAAAACCGAAAATTTTTTACATCATTCATTTGAAAATATGCTTATGTCCAAGCCCGGAACAGAACCCGGTTCCCTGGATTAGATCTCCAGTGCTCTACCACTAAGCCACATGGACGATGCCCAGCTTGGCATCTCTCAGTTATAGAAGTCGGTAAGGTTGCAACCACAGCACTAGATGGAAAAGTCTTCATGAGCACACAATCTAGTGGCGAAACATGAGTAGCAAATGAACCCAGCATTGGTGAATATACATTTTTAATTAATTTTTCAACTACTTTTCAGCAGTGAAATTACGTTTGAAATTATTGAATATTAAATACGTGAATAATCACATTGCTAACAAGTCGTTAACAGACGTATATATGTGAGAGTTGACAAGCTGGGCATCGTCCTTGTGGCTTAGTTGTAGAGCACTGGAGCTCCCGGGGCCCGGGATCGATTCCCGTCTTGGACATTTTTCACTAAGGTGGTTTACGATTTGTTAGCAATGTGGTTATTCACGTATTTAATATGGTTTTTATTGTTTAAACCATATTTGGTTTTACTTTATTTTGCATTTCAAAAAACTCACACAGGTGAACTACTTTAAAACCGACAAATTTTTACGTCATTCATTTGGAAATGTGCTTTTTTATTAGGAAATTAATTTTCAGCCGTAAACCGGAATTTAATTCGAAAATATTGCGTGTTTTGTATTCGGTATATCATTTTCCTAGATTTCCTAACAATGGTTTCATTGTTTAAAAAATTTATTCAGTTTTACTTTATTTTACATTTCTAAAAATTCACACAGGCGAACAACTTTAAAACCGACAAATTTTTACGTCATTCATTTGGAAATGTACTTTTTTATTAGGAAATTAATTTTCAGCCGTAAACCGGAATTTAATTCGAAAATATTGCGTGTTTTGTATACGGTATATCAATTTCCAGGGTTCCCTAACAATGGTTTCATTGTTTAAACAATGTATTCGGTTTTACCTCATTTTACATTTCTAAAACTTCACACAGGCGAACAACTTTAAAACCGAGCAATTTTTACGTCTTTCATTTGGAAATGTGCTTATTTATTAAAAAATTAATTTTCAGCCGTGCACCGGAATTTAAATCGAAAATATTGCGTGTTTTGTATTCGGTATAACAGTTTATAGGATTTCCTAACAATGCATTCATTGTTTAAACAATGTATTCAGTTTTACTTTATTTTACATTTCTAGAAATTCACACCGGCGAACACCTTTAAAAAGAAAAGATATTTACGTCATTCATTTGGAAATTTGCTTTTTAATGAGGAAAATTATTTTCAGCCGTGCACCGGAATGTAATGCGAAAGTATTGCGTGTTTTTATTCGGTATATCAGTTTCCAGGATTCCCAAACAATGGCTTCATTGTTTAAACAATGTATATTGTTTTACTTTATTTTACATTCCTAAAATTTCACACAGGCGAACAACTTTAAAACCGAAAAATTTTTACGTCATTCATTTTTAGATGTTCTTATTTATTAGGAAATTAATTTTCAGCCCTGCACCGGAATTTAATTCGAAAATATTGCGTGTTTTGTATTCGGTATATCAGTTTCTAGGATTTCCTAACAATGGTTTCATTGTTTAAACAATGTATTCGGTTTTACTTTATTTTACATTTCTAAAAATTTACGCAGGCGAACACCTTTAAAACGAAAAAATATTTACTTCATTAATTTGGAAATGTGCTTTTTTATAAAGAAATTAATTTTCAGCCGTGAACCGGAATGTAATGCGAAAATATTGCGTGTTTTGAATTCATTATATCATTTTCCAAGATTTCCTAACAATGGTTTCATTGTTTAAACAATGTCTTCGGTTTTACCTTATTTTATATTTCTAAAAACTCACGCTGGCAAACTACTTTAAATCGGAAAAATTTTTACTTCATTCATTTGTAAACAGGCTTTTTTATTAGGAAATTAATTTTCAGCCGTGCACCGGAATTTAATTCTAAAATATTGCGTGTTTTGTATTCAATATATCAGTTTCTAGGATTTCCTAACAATGGTTTCATTGTTTAAACAATGTATTCAGTTTTACTTTATTTTACATTTCTAAAAACTCACACTGGCGAACTACTTTAAAACAGAAAATTTTTTACATCATTCATTTGAAAATGTGCTTATGTCCAAGTCGGGAATCGAACCCGGTCCCCAGGAATAGATCTCCAGTGCTCTACCACTAAGCCACAAGGACGATGGCTTCCCTCACTTGTAAAAATCGGTAAGGTTGCAACCACAGCACTAGATGGAAAACACTTCATGAGCACACAATCTAGTGGCGAAACATGAGTAGCACATGAACCCAGCATCGGTGAATATACATTTTTAATTAATTTTTCAACTACATTTCTGCAGTGAAATTACGCTTGAAATTATTGAATATTAAATACGTGAATAATCACATTGCTAATAAGTCGTAAACAGACTTATATAAGTGACAGATGCCAAGCTGGGCATCGTCCTTGTGGCTTAGTGGTAGAGCACTGGAGCTCCAGGGGCCCGCGATCGATTCCCGTCTTGGCCATTTTTCACTAAGTTTGTTTACGATTTGTTAGCAGTGTGATTATTCACGTATTTAATATTCAATGGTTTCATTGTTTAAACAATATTCGGTTTTAGTTTATTTTAAATTTCAAAAAACTCACACAGGTTAACTACTTTCAAACCGAAAAATTTTTACTTCGTTCATTTGTAAATATTCTTTTTTATTAGGAAATTAATTTTCAGCCGTGCACCGGAATTTAAGGCGAAAATATCTCGTGTTTTGTATTGGGTATATCAGTTTCCAGGATTCCCTAACAATGGTTTAATTGTTTAAACAATGTATTCGGTTTTGCTTCATTTTACATTTTTAAAAATTCACACAGGCGAACAACTTTAAAACCGAGAAATTTTTACGTCATTCATTTGGAAATGTGCTTTTTTATTATGAAATTAATTTTTAGCCGTGCACCGGAATTTAATTCGAAAATTTTGCGTGTTTTGTATTCAGTATATCAGTTTCAAGTATTCCCTAACAATGGCTTCATTGTTTAAACAATGTATTCAGTTTTACTTTATTTTACATTTCTGAAAATTCACGCCGGCGAACACCTTTAAAACGAAAAAATATTTACGTCATTCATTTGGAAATGTGCTTTTTTATTAGGAAATTAATTTTCAGCCGTGCAACGGAATGTAATGCGAAAACATTGCGTGTTTTGTATTCGGTATATCATTTTCCAGGAATTCTTAACAATGGTTTCATTGTTCAAACAATGTATTTGCTTTTACCTTATTTTACATTTCTAAAAACTCTCACTGGCGAACAACTTTAAAACCGAAAAATTTATACGTCATTCATTTTTAAATGTGCTTATTTATTAGGAAATTAATTTTCAGCAGTGCACCGGAATTTAATTCTAAAATATTGCGTGTTTTGTATTCATTATATCAGTTTCTAGGATTTCCTAACAATGGTTTCATTGTTTAAACAATGTATTCAGTTTTACTTTATTTTACATTTCTAAAAACTCACACTGGCGAACTACTTTAAAACCGAAAATTTTTTACATCATTCATTTGAAAATGTGCTTATGTCCAAGTCGGGAATCGAACCCGGTCCCCTGGAATAGATCTCCAGTGCTCTACCACTAAGCCACAAGGACGATGGCTTCTCTCACTTATAAAATCGGTAATGTTGCAACCACATAACTAGATGGAAAAGACTTCATGAGCACACAATCTAGTGGCGAAACATGAGTAGCACATGAACCCAGCATCGGTGAATATACATTTTTAATTAATTTTTCAACTACATTTCTGCAGTGAAATTACGCTTGAAATTATTGAATATTAAATACATGAATAATCACATTGCTAACAAGTCGTAAACAGACTTATATTAGTGACAGATGCCAAGCTGGGCATCGTCCTTGCGGCTTAGTGGTAGAACACAGGAGCTCCAGGGGCCCGGGATCGATTCCCGTCTTGGACATTTTTCACTAAGTTTGTTTACGATTTGTTAGCAATGTGATTATTCACGTATTTAATATTCAATGGTTTCATTGTTTAAACAATATTCGGTTTTACTTTATTTTAAATTTCAAAAAACTCACACAGGTTAACTACTTTCAAACCGAAAAATTTTTCTTCGTTCATTTGTAAATATTCTTTTTTATTAGGAAATTAATTTTCATCCGTGCACCGGAATTTAATGCGAAAATATCTCTTGTTTTGTATTGGGTATATCAGTTTCCAGGATTCCCTAACAATTGTTTAATTGTTTAAACAATGTATTCGGTTTTGCTTCATTTTACATTTCTAAAAAATCACACAGGCGAACAACTTTAAAACCGAGAAATTTTTACGTCTTACATTTGGAAATGTGCTAATTTATTAGCCATTAGATTATTAGATTATTCTTTTTTATTAGGAAATTAATTTTCAGCCGTGCACCGGAATGTAATGCGAAAATATTGCGTGTTTTTATTCGGTATATCAGTTTCTAGGATTCCCAAACAATGGCTTCATTGTATAAACAATGTGTTTTGTTTTACTTTATTTTACATTCCTAAAACTTCACACAGGCGAAGAACTTTAAAACCGAAAAATTTTTACGTCATTCATTTTTAAAGGTGCTTATTTATTAGAAAATTTATTTTCAGCCGTGCACCGGAATTTAATTCAAAAATATTGCGTGTTTTGTATTCGGTATATCAGTTTATAGGATTTCCTAACAATGGTTTCATTGTTTAAACAATGAATTCGGTTTTACTTTATTTTACATTTCTAAAAACTCACACTGGCGAACTACTTTAAAACCGAAAAATTTTTACACCATTCCTTCGAAAATGTGCTTATTTCTTAGAAAATAAATTTTCAGCCGTGCCTCCGAATTTATTTCGAAAATACCGCATATTTTGTATTCGGTATATCAGTTTCTAGGATTTCCTAACAATGGTTCCATTGTTTAAACAATGAATTCGGTTTTACTTTATTTTACATTTCTAAAAACTAACACAGGTGAACTACTTTAAAACCGAAAATTTTTTACGTCATTCATTTGGAAATGTGCTTTTTTATTATGAAATTAATTTTTAGCCGTGCACCGGAATTCAATTTGAAAATTTTGCGTGTTTTGTATTCAGTATATCAGTTTCAAGGATTCCCTAACAATGGTTTCATTGTTTAAACAATGTATTCAGTTTTACTTTATTTTACATTTCTAAAAATTCACGCAGGCGATCACCTATAAAACGAAATAAGATGTACGTCATTCATTTGGAAATGTGCTTTTTTATTAGGAAATTAATTTTCAGCCGTGCACCGGAATGTAATGCGAAAATATTGCGTGTTTTTATTCGGTATATCAGTTTCCAGGATTCCCAAACAATGGTTTCATTGTTTAAACAATGTCTTCGGTTTTACCTTATTTTATATTTCTAAAAACTCACACTGGCAAACTACTTTAAATCCGAAAAATTTTTACTTCATTCATTTGTAAATAGGCTTTTTTATTAGGAAATTAATTTTCAGCCGTGCACCGGAATTTAATGCGAAAATATATCGTGTTTTGTATTGGGTATATCAGTTTCCAGGATACCCTAACAATGGTTTCATTGTTTAAACAATGTATTCGGTTTTGCTTTATTTTACATTTCTAAAAATTCACACAGGCGAACAACTTTAAAACCGAGAAATTTTTATGTCTTTCATTTGGAAATGTGCTTATTTATTAGAAAATTAATTTTCAGCCGTGCACCGGAATTTAATTCGAAAATATTGCGTGTTTTGTATTCGGTATATCAGTTTATAGGATTTCCTAACAATGGTTTCTTTGTTTAAACAATGTATTCGGTTCTACTTTATTTTACATTTCTAAAAAGTCACACTGGCGAACTACTTTAAAACCGAAAAATGTTTACATCATTCCTTTGAAAATGTGTTTATTTCTTAGAAAATAAATTTTCAGCCGTTCCCCGGAATTTATTTCGAAATTATCGCATATTTTGTATTCGGTATATCAGTTTCTAGGATTTCCAAAACTATGGTTCCATTGTTTAAACAATGAATTCGGTTTTACTTTATTTTACACGTTTCTAAAAACTCAACAAGGTGAACTACTTCAAAACCGAAATTTTTTTACGTCATTCATTTGGAAATGTGCTTTTTTATTATGAAATTAATTTTTAGCCGTGCACCGGAATTTAATTCGAAAATTTTGCGTGTTTTGTATTCAGTATATCAGTTTCAAGGATTCCCTAACAATGGCTTCATTGTTTAAACAATGTATTCAGTTTTACTTTATTTTACATTTCTGAAAATTCACGCCGGCGAACACCTTTAAAACGAAAAAATATTTACGTCATTCATTTGGAAATGTGCTTTTTTATTAGGAAATTAATTTTCAGCCGTGCACCGGAATGTAATGCGAAAATATTACGTGTTTTTATTCGGTATATCAGTTTCCAGGATTCCCAAACAATGGCTTCATTGTATAAACAATGTATTTTGTTTTACTTTATTTTACATTCCTAAAACTTCACACAGGCGAACAACTTTAAAACCGAAAAATTTTTACGTCATTCATTTTCAAAGGTGCTTATTTATTAGGAAATTAATTTTCTGCCGTGCACCGGAATTTAATTCGAAAATATTGCGTGTTTTGTATTCGGTATCTCAGTTTCTAGGATTTCCTAACAATGGTTTCATTGTTTAAACAATGAATTCGGTTTTACTTTATTTTACATTTCTAAAAACTCACACAGGCGAACAACTTTAAAACCGAGAAATTTTTACGTCTTACATTTGGAAATGTGCTTATTTATTAGCCATTAGATTATTAGATTATTCTTTTTTATTAGGAAATTAATTTTTAGCCATGCACCGGAATGTAATACGAAAATATTGCGTGTTTTTATTCGGTATATCAGTTTCTAGGATTCCCAAACAATGGCTTCATTGTATAAACAATGTATTTTGTTTTACTTTATTTTACATTCCTAAAACTTCACACAGGCGAACAACTTTAAAACCGAAAAATTTTTACGTCATTCATTTTCAAAGGTGCTTATTTATTAGGAAATTAATTTTCTGCCGTGCACCGGAATTGAATTCGAAAATATTGCGTGTTTTGTATTCGGTATCTCAGTTTCTAGGATTTCCTAACAATGGTTTCATTGTTTAAACAATGAATTCGGTTTTACTTTATTTTACATTTCTAAAAACTCACACAGGTGAACTACTTTAAAACCGAAAATTTTTTACATCATTCATTTGGAAATGTGCTTTTTTATTAGGAAATTAATTTTCAGCCGTGCACCGGAATGTAATGCGAAAATATTGCGTGTTTTGTATTGGGTATATCATTTTCCTAGATTTCCTAACAATGGTTTCATTGTTTAAACAATGTATTCAGTTTTACTTTATTTTACATTTCTAAAAATTCACACAGGCGAACAACTATAAAACCGAGAAATTTTTACGTCTTACATTTGGAAATGTGCTTATTTATTAGCCATTAGATTATTAGATTATTCTTTTTTATTAGGAAATTAATTTTTAGCCGTGCACCGGAATGTAATACGAAAATATTGCGTGTTTTTATTCGGTATATCAGTTTCTAGGATTCCCAAACAATGGCTTCATTGTATAAACAATGTATTTTGTTTTACTTTATTTTACATTCCTAAAACTCCACACAGGCGAACAACTTTAAAACCTAAAAATTTTTATGTCTTTCATTTGGAAATGTGCTTATTTATTAGAAAATTAATTTTCAGCCGTGCACCGGAATTTAATTCGAAAATATTGCGTGTTTTGTATTCGGTATATCAGTTTATAGGATTTCCTAACAATGGTTTCTTTGTTTAAACAATGTATTCGGTTCTACTTTATTTTACATTTCTAAAAAGTCACACTGGCGAACTACTTTAAAACCGAAAAATGTTTACATCATTCCTTTGAAAATGTGCTTATTTCTTAGAAAATAACTTTTCAGCCGTGCCCCGGAATTTATTTCGAAAATATCGCATATTTTGTATTCGGTATATCAGTTTCTAGGATTTCCTAACAATGGTTCCATTGTTTAAACAATGAATTCGGTTTTACTTTATTTTACATTTCTAAAAACTCACACAGGTGAACTACTTTAAAACCGAAAATTTTTTACGTCATTCATTTGGAAATGTGCTTATTTATTATGAAATTAATTTTTAGCCGTGCACCGGAATTCAAGTTGAATATTTTGCGTGTTTTGTATTCAGTATATCAGTTTCAAGGATTCCCTAACAATGGTTTCATTGTTTAAACAATGTATTCAGTTTTACTTTATATTACATTTCTAAAAATTCACGCAGGCGATCAACTTTAAAACGAAAAAATATTTACGTCATTCATTTGGAAATGTGCTCATTTATTAGAAAATTAATTTTCAGCCGTGCACCGGAATTTAATTCGAAAATGTTGCGTGTTCTGTATTCGGTATATCAGTTTATAGGATTTCCTAACAATGGTTTCTTTGTTTAAACAATGTATTCGGTTCTACTTTATTTTACATTTCTAAAAAGTCACACTGGCGAACTACTTTAAAACCGAAAAATGTTTACATCATTCCTTTGAAAATGTGCTTATTTCTTAGAAAATAACTTTTCAGCCGTGCCCCGGAATTTATTTCGAAAATATCGCGTATTTTGTATTCGGTATATCAGTTTCTAGGATTTCCTAACAATGGTTCCATTGTTTAAACAATGAATTCGGTTTTACTTTATTTTACATTTCTAAAAACTCACACAGGTGAACTACTTTAAAACCGAAAATTTTTTACGTCATTCATTTGGAAATGTGCTTATTTATTATGAAATTAATTTTTAGCCGTGCACCGGAATTCAAGTTGAATATTTTGCGTGTTTTGTATTCAGTATATCAGTTTCAAGGATTCCCTAACAATGGTTTCATTGTTTAAACAATGTATTCAGATTTACTTTATATTACATTTCTAAAAATTCACGCAGGTGATCAACTTTAAAACGAAAAAATATTTACGTCATTCATTTGGAAATGTGCTCATTTATTAGAAAATTAATTTTCAGCCGTGCACCGGAATTTAATTCGAAAATATTGCGTGTTTTGTATTCGGTATATCAGTTTCTAGGATTTCCTAACAATGGTTTCATTGTTTAAACAATGTATTCGGTTCTGCTTTATTTTTGCATTTCTAAAAACTCACACTGACGAACTACATTAAAACCGAAAAATGTTTACATCATTCCTTTGAAAATGTGCTTATTTCTTAGAAAATAATTTTTCAGTCGTGCCCCGGAATTTATTTTGAAAATATCGCGTATTTTGTATTCGGTATATCAGTTTCTAGGATTTCCTAACAATGGTTTCATTGTTTAAACAATGAATTCGGTTTTACTTTATTTTGCATTTCTAAAAACTCACACTGACGAACTACATTAACACCGAAAAATTTTTACATCATTCCTTTGGAAATGTGCTTTTTTATTAGGAAATTAATTTTCAGCCGTGCACCGGAATTTAATGCGAAAATATATCGTGTTTTGTATTGGGTATATCAGTTTCCAGGATTCCCTAACAATGGTTTCATTGTTTAAACAATGTATTCAGTTTTACTTTATTTTACATTTCTGAAAATTCCCGCCGGCGAACACCTTTAAAACGAAAAAATATTTACGTCATTCATTTGGAAATGTGCTTTTTTATTAGGAAATTAATTTTCAGCCGTGCACCGGAATGTAATGCGAAAATATTGCGTGTTTTGTATTCGGTATATCATTTTCCTAGATTTCCTAACAATGGTTTCATTGTTTAAACAATGTCTTCGGTTTTACCTTATTTTACATTCCTAAAAACTCACACTGGTAAACTACTTTAAAACCGAAAAATTTTTACTTCATTCACTTTTAAATGTGCTTATTTATTAGGAAATTAATTTTCAGCCGTGCACCGGAATTTATTTCGAAAATATTACGTGTTTTGTATTCGGTATATCAGTTTCCAGGATTTCTTAACAATGGTTTCATTTTTTAAACAATGTATTCGGTTTTACTTTATTTTATATTTCTAAAAACTCACACAGGCGAACTACTTTAAAACCGAAAAATTTTTACATCATTCATTTGAAAATAGGCTTATGTCCAAGCCCGGAACAGAACCCGGTCCCCTGAATTAGATCTCCAGTGCTCTACCACTAAGCCACATGGACGATGCCCAGCTTGGCATCTCTCACTTATAGAAGTCGGTAAGGTTCCAACCACAGCACTAGATGGAAAAGTCTTCATGAGCACACAATCTAGTGGCGAAACATGAGTAGCACATGAACCCAGCATCGGTGAATATATATTTTTAATTAATTTTTCAACTACTTTTCAGCAGTGAAATTACGCTTGAAATTATTGAATATTAAATACGTGAATAATCACATTGCTAACAAGTCGTTAACAGACTTATATATGTGAGAGTTGACAAGCTGGGCATCGTCCTTGTGGCTTAGTTGTAGAGCACTGGAGCTCCAGGGGCCCGGGATCGATTCCCGTCTTGGACATTTTTCACTAAGGTGGTTTACGATTTGTTAGCAATGTGATTATTCACGTATTTAATATGGTTTCATTGTTTAAACAGTATTCGGTTTTACTTTATTTTGCATTTCAAAAAACTCGCACAGGTGAACTACTTTAAAACCAACAAATTTTTACGTCATTCAATTGGAAATGTGCTTTTTTATTAGGAAATTAATTTTCAGCCGTAAACCGGAGTTTAATTCGAAAATATTGCGTACCGGCGAACACCTTTAATACGAAAAGATATTTACGTCATTCATTTGGAAATTTGCTTTTTAATGAGGAAAATTATTTTCAGCCGTGCACCGGAATGTAATGCGAAAATATTGCGTGTTTTTATTCGGCATATCAGTTTCCAGGATTCCAGAACAATGGCTTCATTGTTTAAACAATGTATTTTGTTTTACTTTATTTTACATTCCTAAAACTTCAAACAGGCGAACAACTTTAAAACCGAAAAATTTTTACGTCATTCATTTTTAAATGTTCTTATTTATTAGGAAATTAATTTTCAGCCCTGCACCGGAATTTAATTCGAAAATATTGCGTGTTTTGTATTCGGTATATCAGTTTCCAGGATTTCTTAACAATGATTCCATTGTTTAAACAATGTATTCGGTTCTGCTTTATTTTTGCATTTCTAAAAACTCACACTGACGAACTACATTAAAACCGAAAAATATTTACATCATTCCTTTGAAAATGTTCTTATTTCTTAGAAAATAAATTTTCAGCCGTGCCCCGGAATTTATTTTGAAAATATCGCGTATTTTGTATTCGGTATATCAGTTTCTAGGATTTCCTAACAATGGTTCCATTGTTTAAACAATGAATTCCGTTTTACTTTATTTTACATTTCTAAAAACTCACACAGGTGAACTACTTTAAAACCGAAAATTTTTTACGTCATTCATTTGGAAATGTGCTTTTTTATTATGAAATTAATTTTTAGCCGTGCACCGGAATTCAATTTGAAAATTTTGCGTCTTTTGTATTCAGTATATCAGTTTGAAGGATTCCCTAACAATGGTTTCATTGTTTAAACAATGTATTCAGTTTTACTTTATTTTACATTTCTAAAAATTCACGCAGGCGATCACCTTTAAAACAAAAAAATATTTACGTCATTCATTTGGAAATGTGCTTTTTTATTAGGAAATTAATTTTCAGCCGTGCACCGGAATGTAATGCGAAAATATTACGTGTTTTTATTCGGTATATCAGTTTCCAGGATTCCCAAACAATGGCTTCATTGTATAAACAATGTATTTTGTTTTACTTTATTTTACATTCCTAAAACTTCACACAGGCGAACAACTTTAAAACCGAAAAATTTTTACGTCATTCATTTTCAAAGGTGCTTATTTATTAGGAAATTAATTTTCTGCCGTGCACCGGAATTGAATTCGAAAATATTGCGTCTTTTGTATTCGGTATCTCAGTTTCTAGGATTTCCTAACAATGGTTTCATTGTTTAAACAATGAATTCGGTTTTACTTTATTTTACATTTCTAAAAACTCACACAGGTGAACTACTTTAAAACCGAAAATTTTTTACATCATTCATTTGGAAATGTGCTTTTTTATTAGGAAATTAATTTTCAGCCGTGCACCGGAATGTAATGCGAAAATATTGCGTGTTTTGTATTGGGTATATCATTTTCCTAGATTTCCTAACAATGGTTTCATTGTTTAAACAATGTATTCAGTTTTATTTTATTTTACATTTCTAAAAATTCACACAGGCGAACAACTATAAAACCGAGAAATTTTTACGTCTTACATTTGGAAATGTGCTTATTTATTAGCCATTAGATTATTAGATTATTCTTTTTTATTAGGAAATTAATTTTTAGCCGTGCACCGGAATGTAATACGAAAATATTGCGTGTTTTTATTCGGTATATCAGTTTCTAGGATTCCCAAACAATGGCTTCATTGTATAAACAATGTATTTTGTTTTACTTTATTTTACATTCCTAAAACTCCACACAGGCGAACAACTTTAAAACCTAAAAATTTTTATGTCTTTCATTTGGAAATGTGCTTATTTATTAGAAAATTAATTTTCAGCCGTGCACCGGAATTTAATTCGAAAATATTGCGTGTTTTGTATTCGGTATATCAGTTTATAGGATTTCCTAACAATGGTTTCTTTGTTTAAACAATGTATTCGGTTCTACTTTATTTTACATTTCTAAAAAGTCACACTGGCGAACTACTTTAAAACCGAAAAATGTTTACATCATTCCTTTGAAAATGTGCTTATTTCTTAGAAAATAACTTTTCAGCCGTGCCCCGGAATTTATTTCGAAAATATCGCATATTTTGTATTCGGTATATCAGTTTCTAGGATTTCCTAACAATGGTTCCATTGTTTAAACAATGAATTCGGTTTTACTTTATTTTACATTTCTAAAAACTCACACAGGTGAACTACTTTAAAACCGAAAATTTTTTACGTCATTCATTTGGAAATGTGCTTATTTATTATGAAATTAATTTTTAGCCGTGCACCGGAATTCAAGTTGAATATTTTGCGTGTTTTGTATTCAGTATATCAGTTTCAAGGATTCCCTAACAATGGTTTCATTGTTTAAACAATGTATTCAGTTTTACTTTATATTACATTTCTAAAAATTCACGCAGGCGATCAACTTTAAAACGAAAAAATATTTACGTCATTCATTTGGAAATGTGCTCATTTATTAGAAAATTAATTTTCAGCCGTGCACCGGAATTTAATTCGAAAATGTTGCGTGTTCTGTATTCGGTATATCAGTTTATAGGATTTCCTAACAATGGTTTCTTTGTTTAAACAATGTATTCGGTTCTACTTTATTTTACATTTCTAAAAAGTCACACTGGCGAACTACTTTAAAACCGAAAAATGTTTACATCATTCCTTTGAAAATGTGCTTATTTCTTAGAAAATAACTTTTCAGCCGTGCCCCGGAATTTATTTCGAAAATATCGCGTATTTTGTATTCGGTATATCAGTTTCTAGGATTTCCTAACAATGGTTCCATTGTTTAAACAATGAATTCGGTTTTACTTTATTTTACATTTCTAAAAACTCACACAGGTGAACTACATTAAAACCGAAAATTTTTTACGTCATTCATTTGGAAATGTGCTTATTTATTATGAAATTAATTTTTAGCCGTGCACCGGAATTCAAGTTGAATATTTTGCGTGTTTTGTATTCAGTATATCAGTTTCAAGGATTCCCTAACAATGGTTTCATTGTTTAAACAATGTATTCAGATTTACTTTATATTACATTTCTAAAAATTCACGCAGGCGATCAACTTTAAAACGAAAAAATATTTACGTCATTCATTTGGAAATGTGCTCATTTATTAGAAAATTAATTTTCAGCCGTGCACCGGAATTTAATTCGAAAATATTGCGTGTTTTGTATTCGGTATATCAGTTTCTAGGATTTCCTAACAATGGTTTCATTGTTTAAACAATGTATTCGGTTCTGCTTTATTTTTGCATTTCTAAAAACTCACACTGACGAACTACATTAAAACCGAAAAATGTTTACATCATTCCTTTGAAAATGTGCTTATTTCTTAGAAAATAAATTTTCAGTCGTGCCCCGGAATTTATTTTGAAAATATCGCGTATTTTGTATTCGGTATATCAGTTTCTAGGATTTCCTAACAATGGTTTCATTGTTTAAACAATGAATTCGGTTTTACTTTATTTTGCATTTCTAAAAACTCACACTGACGAACTACATTAACACCGAAAAATTTTTACATCATTCCTTTGGAAATGTGCTTTTTTATTAGGAAATTAATTTTCAGCCGTGCACCGGAATTTAATGCGAAAATATATCGTGTTTTGTATTGGGTATATCAGTTTCCAGGATTCCCTAACAATGGTTTCATTGTTTAAACAATGTATTCAGTTTTACTTTATTTTACATTTCTGAAAATTCACGCCGGCGAACACCTTTAAAACGAAAAAATATTTACGTCATTCATTTGGAAATGTGCTTTTTTATTAGGAAATTAATTTTCAGCCGTGCACCGGAATGTAATGCGAAAATATTGCGTGTTTTGTATTCGGTATATCATTTTCCTAGATTTCCTAACAATGGTTTCATTGTTTAAGCAATGTCTTCGGTTTTACCTTATTTTACATTTCTTAAAACTCACACTGGCAAACTACTTTAAAACCGAAAAATTTTTACGTCATTCACTTTTAAATGTGCTTATTTATTAGGAAATTAATTTTCAGCCGTGCACCGGAATTTATTTCGAAAATATTACGTGTTTTGTATTCGGTATATCAGTTTCCAGGATTTCTTAACAATGGTTTCATTTTTTAAACAATGTATTCGGTTTTACTTTATTTTATATTTCTAAAACCTCACACAGGCGAACTACTTTAAAACCGAAAAATTTTTACATCATTCATTTGAAAATATGCTTATGTCCAAGCCCGGAACAGAACCCGGTCCCCTGGATTAGATCTCCAGTGCTCTACCACTAAGCCACATGGACGATGCCCAGCTTGGCATCTCTCACTTATAGAAGTCGGTAAGGTTCCAACCACAGCACTAGATGGAAAAGTCTTCATGAGCACACAATCTAGTGGCGAAACATGAGTAGCACATGAACCCAGCATCGGTGAATATATATTTTTAATTAATTTTTCAACTACTTTTCAGCAGTGAAATTACGCTTGAAATTATTGAATATTAAATACGTGAATAATCACATTGCTAACAAGTCGTTAACAGACTTATATATGTGAGAGTTGACAAGCTGGGCATCGTCCTTGTGGCTTAGTTGTAGAGCACTGGAGCTCCAGGAGCCCGGGATCGATTCCCGTCTTGGACATTTTTCACTAAGGTGGTTTACGATTTGTTAGCAATGTGATTATTCACGTATTTAATATGGTTTCATTGTTTAAACAATATTCGGTTTTACTTTATTTTGCATTTCAAAAAACTCACACAGGTGAACTACTTTAAAACCGACAAAGTTTTACGTCATTCATTTGGAAATGTGCTTTTTTATTAGGAAATTAATTTTCAGCCGTAAACCGGAATTTAATTCGAAAATTTTGCGTGTTTTGTATTCGGTATATCAATTTCCAGGGTTCCCTAACAATGGTTTCATTGTTTAAACAATGTGTTCGGTTTTACCTTATTTTACATTTCTAAAAATTCACACAGGCGAACAACTTTAAAACCGAGAAATATTTACGTCTTTCATTTGGAAATGTGCTTATTTATTAAAAAATTAATTTTCAGCCGTGCACCGGAATTTATATCGAAAATATTGCGTGTTTTGTATTCGGTATAACAGTTTATAGGATTTCCTAACAATGGATTCATTGTTTAAACAATGTATTCAGTTTTACTTTATTTTACATTTCTAGAAATTCACACCGGCGAACACCTTTAATACGAAAAGATATTTACGTCATTCATTTGGAAATTTGTTTTGTTATTAGGAAATTAATTTTCAGCCGTGCACCGGAATGTAATGCGAAAATATTGCGTGTTTTTATTCGGCATATCAGTTTCCAGGATTCCAGAACAATGGCTTCATTGTTTAAACAATGTATTTTGTTTTACTTTATTTTACATTCCTAAAACTTCAAATAGGCGAACAACTTTAAAACCGAAAAATTTTTACGTCATTCATTTTTAAATGTTCTTATTTATTAGGAAATTAATTTTCAGCCCTGCACCGGAATTTAATTCGAAAATATTGCGTGTTTTGTATTCGGTATATCTGTTTCCAGGATTTCTTAACAATGATTTCAATGTTTAAACAATGTATTCGGTTCTGCTTTATTTTTGCATTTCTAAAAACTCACACTGACGAACTACATTAAAACCGAAAAATTTTTACATCATTCCTTTGGAAATGTGCTTTTTTATTAGGAAATTAATTTTCAGCCGTGCACCGGAATTTAATGCGAAAATATATCGTGTTTTGTATTGGGTATATCAGTTTCCAGGATTCCCTAACAATGGTTTCATTGTTTAAACAATGTATTCAGTTTTACTTTATTTTACATTTCTGAAAATTCCCGCCGGCGAACACCTTTAAAACGAAAAAATATTTACGTCATTCATTTGGAAATGTGCTTTTTTATTAGGAAATTAATTTTCAGCCGTGCACCGGAATGTAATGCGAAAATATTGCGTGTTTTGTATTGGGTATATCATTTTCCTAGATTTCCTAACAATGGTTTCATTGTTTAAACAATGTATTCAGTTTTACTTTATTTTACATTTCTAAAAATTCACACAGGCGAACAACTTTAAAACCGAGAAATTTTTACGTCTTACATTTGGAAATGTGCTTATTTATTAGCCATTAGATTATTAGATTATTCTTTTTTATTAGGAAATTAATTTTTAGCCGTGCACCGGAAAGTAATGCGAAAATATTGCGTGTTTTTATTCGGTATATCAGTTTCTAGGATTCCCAAACAATGGCTTCATTGTATAAACAATGTATTTTGTTTTACTTTATTTTACATTCCTAAAACTTCACACAGGCGAACAACTTTAAAACCTAAAAAGTTTTACGTCATTCATTTTTAAAGGTGCTCATTTATTAGAAAATTAATTTTCAGCCGTGCACCAGAATTTAATTCGAAAATATTGCGTGTTTTGTATTCGGTATATCAGTTTCTAGGATTTCCTAACAAAGGTTTCATTGTTTAAACAATGTATTCTGTTCTGCTTTATTTTTGCATTTCTAAAAACTCACACTGGCGAACTACATTAAAACCGAAAAATTTTTACATCATTCCTTTGAAAATGTGCTTATTTCTTAGAAAATAAATTTTCAGCCGTGCCCCGGAATTTATTTCGAAAATATAGCATATTTTGTATTCGGTATATCAGTTTCTAGGATTTCCTAACAATGGTTCCATTGTTTAAACAATGAATTCGGTTTTATTTTATTTTACATTTCTAAAAACTCACACAGGTGAACTACTTTAAAACCGAAAATTTTTTACGTCATTCATTTGGAAATGTGCTTTTTTATTATGAAATTAATTTTTAGCCGTGCACCGGAATTCAAGTTGAAAATTTTGCGTGTTTTGTATTCCGTATATCAGTTTCAAGGATTCCCTAACAATGGTTTCATTGTTTAAACAATGTATTCAGTTTTACTTTATATTACATTTCTAAAAATTCACGCAGGCGATCAACTTTAAAACGAAAAAATATTTACGTCATTCATTTGGAAATGTGCTTTTTTATTAGGAAATTAATTTTCAGCCGTGCACCGGAATGTAATGCGAAATTATTACGTGTTTTTATTCGGTATATCAGTTTCCAGGATTCCCAAACAATAGCTTCATTGTATAAACAATGTATTTTGTTTTACTCTATTTTACATTCCTAAAACTTCACACAGGCGAACAACTTTAAAACCGAAAAATTTTTACGTTATTCATTTTCAAAGGTGCTTATTTATTAGGAAATTAATTTTCAGCCGTGCACCGGAATTTAATTCGAAAATATCGCGTATTTTGTATTCGGTATATCAGTTTCTAGGATTTCCTAACAATGGTTTCATTGTTTAAACAATGTCTTCGGTTTTACCTTATTTTACATTTCTAAAAACTCACACTGGCAAGCTACTTTAAAACCGAAAAATTTTTACGTCATTCACTTTTAAATGTGCTTATTTATTAGGAAATTAATTTTCAGCCGTGCACCGGAATTTATTTCGAAAATATTACGTGTTTCGTATTCGGTATATCAGTTTCCAGGATTTCTTAACAATGGTTTCATTTTTTAAACAATGTATTCGGTTTTACTTTATTTTATATTTCTAAAAACTCACACAGGCAAACTACTTTAAAACCGAAAAATTTTTACATCATTCATTTGAAAATATGCTTATGTCCACGCCCGGAACAGAACCCGGTCCCCTGGATTAGATCTCCAGTGCTCTACCACTAAGCCACAAGGACGATGGCATCCCTCACTTATAAAAGTCGGTAAGGTTGCAACCACAGCACTAGATGGAAAAGTCTTCATGAGCACACAATCTAGTGGCGAAACATGAGTAGCAAATGAACACAGCATTGGTGAATATACATTTTTAATTAATTTTTCAACTACTTTTCAGCAGTGATATTACGCTTGAAATTATTGAATATTAAATACGTGAATAATCACATTGCTATCAAGTCGTAAACAGACTTATATATGTGAGAGTTGACAAGCTGGGCATCGTCCTTGTGGCTTAGTTGTAGAGCACTGGAGCTCCAGGGTCCCGGGATCGATTACCGTCTTCGACATTTTTCACTAAGGTGGTTTACGATTTGTTAGCAATGTGATTATTCACATATTTAATATGGTTTCATTGTTTAAAAAATATTCGGTTTTACTTTATTTTGCATTTCAAAAAACTCAAACAGGTGAACTACTTTAAAACCGACAAATTTTTACGTCATTCATTTGGAAATGTACTTTTTTATTAGGAAATTAATTTTCAGCCGTAAACCGGAATTTAATTCGAAAATATTGCGTGTTTTGTATTCGGTATATCAATTCCCAGGGTTCCCTAACAATGGTTTCATTGTTTAAACAATGTATTCAGTTTTACTTTATTTTACATTTCTAAAAATTCACACAGGCGAACAACTTTAAAACCGAAAAATTTTTACGTCATTCATTTTCAAAGGTGCTTATTTATTAGGAAATTAATTTTCCGCGGCGCACCGGAATTTAATTCGAAAATATTGCGTGTTTTGTATTCGGTATATCAGTTTCTAGGATTTCCTAACAATGGTTTCATTGTTTAAACAATGTATTCGGTTTTACTTTATTTTACATTTCTAAAAATTTACGCAGGCGAACACCTTTAAAACGAAAAAATATTTACTTCATTAATTTGGAAATGTGCTTTTTTATAATGAAATTAATTTTAAGCCGTGAACCGGAATGTAATGCGAAAATATTGCGTGTTTTGAATTCGTTATATCATTTTCCAAGATTTCCTAACAATGGTTTCATTGTTTAAACAATGTCTTCGGTTTTACCTTATTTTATATTTCTAAAAACTCACATTGGCAAACTACTTTAAATCCGAAAAATTTTTACTTCATTCATTTGTAAATAGGCTTTTTTATTAGGAAATTAATTTTCAGCCGTGCACCGGAATTTAATGCGAAAATATATCGTGTTTTGTATTGGGTATATCAGTTTCCAGGATTCCCTAACAATGGTTTCATTGTTTAAACAATGTATTCAGTTTTACTTTATTTTACATTTCTGAAAATTCCCGCCGGCGAACACCTTTAAAACGAAAAAATATTTACGTCATTCATTTGGAAATGTGCTTTTTTATTAGGAAATTAATTTTCAGCCGTGCACCGGAATTTAATTCTAAAATATTGCGTGTTTTGTATTCAATATATCAGTTTCTAGGATTTCCTAACAATGGTTTCATTGTTTAAACAATGTATTCAGTTTTACTTTATTTTACTTTTCTAAAAATTCACACAGGCGAACAACTTTAAAACCGAGAAATTTTTACGTCTTACATTTGGAAAGGTGCTTATTTATTAGCCATTAGATTATTAGATTATTCTTTTTTATTAGGAAATTAATTTTTAGCCGTGCACCGGAATTTAATTCTAAAATATTGCGTGTTTTGTATTCGGTATATCAGTTTATAGGATTTCCTAACAATGGTTTCATTGTTTAAAAAATGTATTCGGTTCTACTTTATTTTACATTTCTAAAAACTCACACTGGCGAACTACTTAAAACCGAAAAATTTTTACATCATTCCTTTAAAAATGTGCTTATTTCTTAGAAAATAAATTTTCAGCCGTGCCCCGGAATTTATTTCGAAAATATCGCATATTTTGTATTCGGTATATCAGTTTCTAGGATTTCCTAACAATGGTTCCATTGTTTAAAAAATGAATTCGGTTTTACTTTATTTTACATTTCTAAAAATTCACGCAGGCGATCACCTTTAAAACGAATAAATATTTACGTCATTCATTTGGAAATGTGCTTTTTTATTAGGAAATTAATTTTCAGCCGTGCACCGGAATGTAATGCGAAAATATTACGTGTTTTTATTCGGTATATCAGTTTCCAGGATTCCCAAGCAATGGCTTCATTGTATAAACAATGTATTTTGTTTTACTCTATTTTACATTCCTAAAACTTCACACAGGCGAACAACTTTAAAACCGAAAAATTTTTACGTCATTCATTTTCAAAGGTGCTTATTTATTAGGAAATTAATTTTCAGCCGTGCACCGGAATTTAATTCGAAAATATTGCGTGTTTTGTATTCGGTATCTCAGTTTCTAGGATTTCCTAACAATGGTTTCATTGTTTAAACAATGAATTCGGTTTTACTTTATTTTACATTTCTAAAAACTCACACAGGTGAACTACTTTAAAACCGAAAATTTTTTACGTCATTCATTTGGAAATGTCCTTTTTTATTAGGAAATTAATTTTCAGCCGTGCACCGGAATGTAATGCGAAAATATTGCGTGTTTTGTATTGGGTATATCATTTTCCTAGATTTCATAACAATGGTTTCATTGTTTAAACAATGTATTCAGTTTTACTTTATTTTACATTTCTAAAAATTCACACAGGCGAACAACTTTAAAACCGAGAAATTTTTACGTCTTACATTTGGAAATGTGCTTATTTATTAGCCATTAGATTATTAGATTATTCTTTTTTATTAGGAAATTAATTTTTAGCCGTGCACCGGAAAGTAATGCGAAAATATTGCGTGTTTTTATTCGGTATATCAGTTTCTAGGATTCCCAAACAATGGCTTCATTGTATAAACAATGTATTTTGTTTTACTTTATTTTACATTCCTAAAACTTCACACAGGCGAACAACTTTAAAACCTAAAAATTTTTACGTCATTCATTTTTAAAG
>CAWVRF010000513.1:0-174512 GCA_963932465.1 Maratus speciosus | reverse complement strand
AAAAAGAATTAAAGCTCTACACAAAAGTATGTCACATTATTGCTCAGTGATTAAAATCTCAAGGATAAAAATAGATATAACAAAACTTACCTCTCAGATTTCTTATAAGAACTGACTGCGGTGACTGCAAAACGCCAGACTAACTTTTCAGCAACTTAATTCCAAAACAATTTTTTAAAGAAGAAGAACAAAACTTAGTTGTAAATGAAGATAAAGGCATGAACTATCACAGGGAATGAAGAATATGTGACTGCATGGTCTGTAAACCTTACAATAAGTAATTTTGTTGGAAATTATCAAACACTGGTTACTTTCCCCTAATTCGAAAAATTATAATTGTAACATTAATTGAAACTTTGTAAAAATACTCTAAAGGAGTTTATTTAGATAATGTGCCTCTATTATGAATGATTACAGATAATTATTGTTTCATATTTTCGTTCATACAAGTTATGAATTGTCATATATTTTCTTGACTTTTCTGTGTGTAAAAACGATAACTTCTGTATTTTTATTTACTAACATAGTGATAGTTATGAAAGTGCTTCAGTACCTCAAGAAATTTCATTAATCATAATAAAATTTACAGAATAAAAATATCTTCATTTAAATTTGAGTTTTGATGTTTTCCAAAAGTGCCACTTTATAGCAATTTTTATGTATGTTTTGAGCCTAAAACTCAAAATATTTAAAAATTAACATATTTTTAATTTTATTCACAATTTTAGCTATATTCTATAACATAATACACATAAATAGGCAATTTTCTAAGTATTAAAAAAATACCTTCCGAAGGTTGGCAGGCACTTTAAATTATTCTTTTCAAATTTATCGTTTCCATTTCAATATTTAAATGATTTATTTAACTCTTAAATGCCTGATTTTTCAAAAATCATTGTAATAATGTTTTTCGGCTGTCATTTCTTAAATAAATCATGGGAAAAATACTTAAAAAAATCATATTTTGTTTTAAGTATAGTTTACGGCTAAAAAACAGTTTGTTACTAATCGGCAATACTGGTGTTTAATTGAAAAAATAATTTCTCTTGATAAAATTCTATAATATTAAACACACAAGAATTTTAGGAACTATAATAAGAAATAAATTTTACATGCTCACTGCAGGTCAAAATAGGGTATTTCGCAAGCTCCCAAACAAAACAAAAAGAACAAGTAGCAACAATTGAAAAAATAAATCTATCTTTATTCTTAAACAGCACAAGGGTTGTTCTACATGTATCTACATGTTGAAAATCGATTTAATAATATTTTCAGAATGCATTTTATTGGCAACATTAGGCATTATAGCTTCAATATTATTCTAATAGTATTTTAGAGCCTAAATTGGGTATGTTGCCGAAAAGCAACACCAGGCATTTAAGTGTTAAAAATATTGAAATGACGAATTGAAAATATCGAATGAATGTAAACTAGCCTCGAAAAAAAAATTTCAATTCACAACGGCGTCATTTTCCCTTTTTCAATTTCTGCTGTAATTTTTTTCATAAACTTAAGCTTTATAAACATTTTCAAATGTTTTTCAGAGTAATGCATAAATTGTACGCGAAATAAACCGCATCCAATTCTTTAGCGTGCTTCTGTTTAAAATGGAAGTCTATAGATGGCAGCACTAATAGACAAGTTTGAGAATTTTATTTCTTATGAGAAAGTGTAGATGGCAGCACTAAAAATCTAGGTAGAGCAGTTTATTTCCTTCGAAGGTTTGATGAGATTATTACTTCATATAAATTGGTTCAAAAAGTAATTTTTTTTTCCCCTTTGCGTCATGTTATTTGATCATCTGCGAAATAAATATTTAGCATAAATGTCTTACCGATCGCAGACGATTAGTCGAAAACCAAATAGCCCACAAGACATTTAGCAGACAGCACTTAGACGACAGGATGTTTAGCCGAAAAGTACATTTAGTCGACAGGACAATTAGCCGACACGTACATTTAGTCGACAGGACAAGTAGCCGAAACGTACGTATAGCATTCAGGACAATTAGCCGAAACGGACATTTAGCAGACAAACAAATGGACGACAGGCAATTGGCCAAAAGTGGCAATTAGCCGACAAGACATTTAGCCGACAGGACGATTAGCCGACAAGACAATTAGCCGACAGGACATTTAGCCGACAGGACAATTAGCCGCCAAAAAAAAAAAAAAAAATAGACGACAGGATATTTAGCCGAGAGGACGATTAGCCTAGGTAGGTTATGGTTAGGATGCTTTTAGGTTACGGATAGATTTTAATTCGTTTATGGTTACGTTAAACTTAGGTTACAGTTAGGTTACGGTTAGCAGGGGCGTAGCCACAGATATTTTTTCGGGGGGGAGAATTCGAAAATTTCCCAACTTGAAACAAATTGCTCCAATTTTCGACTAAAATGATATGCACAACGTGTGTAATAATTATAATGGTACTTTTGCATAAAAAATTCCTTTCCAAAGAAAAATTCTGAAACTGTCATAAAAATTCTAATTATGGGTTTGTTTACTAAAAAAATAAATACGCTTTTTACTTTCTTCTATCTTTACAAGAAGAAAGTATTGGATTCGTGAAAAAATTCGACTTCCGGTTTTAGACGGATTTATTTATACGTTTTAGTAAGTCGATTCGAGTCGAACACGATTCGACTGTTTTTTTGAAAATATCTGTCAGTCTATATGTGATAGAAATTTTGTGGGCGCTCTAACACAAGAGCTAATGCACGAACTTTAATAAAACTTTAGAGATTCACTTATACAGTCAAACCTCGTTAACGCGAACACTCAAGGGGAAACTTTTTTTGTTCGTATTAAAAGTAGTTTGTGTTATCGGAACTTGACTACATTACATACAACTGAACGAGGCAATCGGAAACAGTTCGTTTTAACGAGGTTTGACTGTACCTTGATAATAAAAATTGGTGCTGATTTGTTTTTGGTGTAAATCGTCCAACAGGTGGCACTGCCATGCGGCATTTTTCACGATTTACATGATTTTAGCGATAATTATATTTCGAAAACTATTGCACGGAATTTGATCAAATGTCATATTTTGTTAAACATTGACATAATTTGATGCAGATTAGCTTTTTATGTATATCATATAGCAGGTGGCGCTGCTATGCAGCATTTTTCACGATTTTGCGATAGCTGTATCTCAAAAACTAATGCACGGAATTTAGTCAAACTTCCTATTCCACATAAGTAGCACTTCCACATAAATAGATCCTTATTAGGCTTGGGTCTATACTGTCCAAAGCTATCGCTTTTGTGCACTTTGAGTAAGGAATTTTGGTTGCAGACATCTAAGAGGCTGGGTGCCAAAATTCAATGATTTGTTTGAAAAATGCTATGCTTATTTCTCCTTTTTAAATGCACACAATTCAACAAATCTATACCTTTAGAGTTTGTTATTATAGGCAAAGAATTGTCATTTAATTTTGGCACTGATTGCAAATTTTGAGGCATTAACATGTATGGAGTAGAAGAAAATTTTGGGATTGGCACATCCGACTAGTTTTCACTTAATATTAATTCTTGTGGTCTTCAAAGAAGCCCACCTGTTAATAATATCGCTTAGTTTAATAAAATTCCCTATTTCACTTTCATATTTTAAAAGCATTAGGCTGTCAAGCCTGTCATCCCTCATAGTAGCTTGCAATACATATTTTTTAAATTTTTATTTGACTAAAGATTCTTTCATTAGATGCAACGCCATAAAGATAAGCTGCTGTGAATGTTAAGGTACAAGTATATAGTTTGACGGCGTGACCCAAATAGTCTTTGAATTTCATGGCATGAGTAAAAGGTTTGTTAAGTGAGTTGGGATTTGGTTTATTTCTATTTGACTCTGCAAGTCATGTACATCCCATTTCTCATATCCAGGTGGAAACATTATTAACTTTTCCCTTGCACAATTGTAATTTAAATATGGAATGCATTGCTGCAATAATCTCTTGATACAGGGAACATTGTCATTTAAGCCCATTACTAAATTCCCGAAATTTTCTTGTATTTCTTATAATTCTTTACTGTAAAACTTATGTGCACCAATGTCCATTGCTGTGATATTATTTTAATCTATTGCCTTTGGTGAAACCGTTTTTCTACGGTGCTTTCGGAACTCAGCTTCTCCAGTCACATCCTAATATTCATAATTGTTTGTGAGCTTGTCTGTTAGGAAATCTTTATTTCTTCAAAATTTTATTCAAGTGCAACGTGTCAGTGTTACAGTGCATGTCGATTTTTTCTTCAGTTGATGGACTGCTTTCATGGTCGTAAATTAAAATTGTCCATTTTTTACCTTTTTCATCCTCGAATGCATTTTTAGATGCTCCAAAATCTTGCACGCAAACTCTTTTCCTATTATGAAGGGTTTCTTCGTGCTGAGATTTATAGTAACTTTTTAGAACAGCTTTTAAGCACAGAAAACTGGACTTTTGGTTTAAAATTTTATAAACACATATGAATATAAACGAACAGGACTGATATATATTTCCGCACACAAATAAAAGTAAAATGTGAGAAATTTATCTAAACTAACGACTTCTTATATCCGCATTTGTCATATAACGCTTTTTACTTGACAGCAAAGGGTTAACTAATTTTTGCGGCAAAAAAATCATGAGAATGAGTAAAATATTGTCCAAAAATCGCAAAATTAGTCAAAAAAGTTGTGAAAACTCATCAAATCATCTTGCCCATAGCTGTGTTTCAAGTAGGTGACTGCATTCCTTTCTGTTGTGCTACAAGTGATCTCCAATTTCCAAAAGAAGCTGCAATCCCTTTGGATTAAAATAGCTAGATTCTCTTTTGGGAGGAAGGGTGAAATTTTTGAGAAAGGAACAAAGTTTTGGAGGAAATAAAGGAACTGGTTAGTCAGTTATTGATGGACAGGAGTAGAGAAATTTAGGTTTGGTAGATGTACAATATTTCTGTAGAACTGAAAAATACAATGATAGATTGAGTGTGGCTGATTTCTTTTTGTATTTATTTTGATAATTTAACTTGTTTACTGTTGCAGTACTCAAAATAATCACCAAAACAATAAAAATTTCGTAATTTTTTACTATTACTTTTAAAAAAGAAAATGCCTCAAAAATCTAGAATTTCCCAACTTCACATATATTGGGGGGGGAGGCTCCCCCCCCATACCCCCCCATGGCGACGCCCCTGACGGTTAGATTACGTTTACGTCACAGTTAGGTTACTTTTAGGTGACAATTAGGTTACGTTTAAGTTACAGATAGGTTAAGTTATGTTACGGAAAGGTTACAGTTAGATTACGGTTAAGTTACGGATAGTTTACAATTAGATTCCGTTTCTGCTACGATTAGGTTACGGATAGGATACAGTTACGTTAAAGTTTGGTTACAATTAGGATTACGGATAGGTTAGAGTTAGATTACGGTTAGGTTCCGGATAGGTTACAGTAGGATACGGATAGATTACAATTAGGTTACGGTTAGGTTACCGCCAGTCTATAGTTAGGTTACGTTAGGTTACAGTTAGGTCGGTGGCAGACGATTAGCCGACAAGACATTTAGCAGACAGCACTTAGACGAAAGGACATTTAGCCGACAAGTACATTTAGCCGAAACGTACATTTAGCCGATAGGACATGTAGCCGACCCGTACATTTAGCCGACAGGACAAGTAGCCGAAACGTACGTATAGGATACAGGACAAGTAGCCGAAACGGACACTTAGCAGACAGACTATTGGGCAACAGGCAATTGGCCGAACGTGACAATTAGCCGACAAGACAATTAGGCGACAGGACAATTATCTGACAGGACATTTAACTGACAAGACAATTAGCCGACAGGGCAGTTAGCCGACAAGACGATTAGCCGACAGGATATTTAGCGGACAAGACAATTAGACGACAGGATATTTAGCCGACAGGACGTTTAGCCGACAGGACGATTAGCCGACAGGACAAGTAGCCGAAACATACGTATAGGATACAGGACAATTAGCCGAAACGGACATTTAGCAGACAGGCAATTGGCCGAACGTAACAGTTAGCCGACAAGACAATTAGCCGACAAGAATATTAGCCGACAGGACAATTAGCCGATAGGACAATTAGCCGACAGGACATTTAGCCGACAAGACAATTAGCTGACAGGACATTTAACCGACAGGACAATTAGCCGTCAGGACATTTAACCGACAAGACGATTAGCCGACAGGACAATTAGCGGACAAGACAATTAGACGACAGGATATTTAGCCGACAGGACATTTAGCCAACAGGACGATTAGCCGACAGGACAAGTAGCCGAAACGTACGTATAGGATACAGGACAATTAGCCGAAACGGACATTTAGCAGACAGACAATTGGGCGACAGGCAATTGGCTGAACGTAACAACATTAGACGACAATTAGACGACAGGATATTTAGCCGAGAGGACGATTAGCCCAGTTAGGTTGTGGTTAGAATACTGTTAGGTTACGGATAGGTTACAAATCGTTGAAATCGGGCTCTTAGAATCCGAGGAAAGAATACACCCCTAAGCGGTGAAAGGTTTCCCCTCCCCTCTGTAAATTTAACGTTTACTTTTAAAATTAACGCAATATTATATAATAAACGGATGAAATCCCGGGCGCCAAACAACGTAGCTACGCTACTGCACCTAACGAAAATTTTCATATGAATTCGACATTCGCTTTATTCGATGTTAGCATAAATTACAGGCCCCGATGTAATTATGAGTGCGCTAGAGGGCGAAGCCAGCTAGTTTAATAAAATGTTATTATTATTACGCTTATGTGTTAAAGCCTCGATAACTCTACATCTTCATAAATAAGTGTATTTAGTTAATATTATTGTTTATACATATGCTCTAAAAACTGGATAACTTGAGGATTCATTAATCTGTTTTATTATATATCGAATACAAGTTATACGGTTAAACCTTGATGATTCCTCAAGCTTATAAATCTATGTTTTTATTTAAACAATTATCATTGGTCATTGTGGTTAAAACCTTGATAACTCTATATCTTCATAAAGCAGTGCTTCTATGCAATAGAATATAATTTTCTTTATAACTGCAATACAGTCAAAATAACAAGTTATCCCCAAATGATCTCTCTAAACGCAAAAACGTAGTTACTTCGCCATCTCTCTAAATTTATGTTTCAATCAGTTTGATATAAATTCTGTATGATTTCCAAAAAACCTCGAAAAGTCGTCATCCTTAATCATCTGTGTTTTTATTAAGTCGAATGACAATAATGAATTATATATATCCAATCTTGATAACTTGACATTCTCACAAATTCGTCTTTTTGAGCATCGAATTGATTTAATTTGTATATTAAAAAATTAATGATTCGCCAGCCTTATAAACCTTTGTTTATGTTGAAAAAAGTAATATTTATTTGTTACTGATATGGGGGCTCTATAATATCGATAGCTCATCAATTTCATAAATCAATGCTTTTACTTAATCATTATTAATATTTTATACATATGCATTAAAACCTCAATAACTCGTCAGCTACTAAAAGTGTGTTTGTATTTAACTCTAGAATAAGTTTTCAGCGAGATCGGATTTAACGACAACCCAGTTTTTAGCGAGGAAAATTGAATAAAATGTATACTAATAAAAGTAAGCTTCGCTCTGTCTGAGTCTATGTGAGTGTGTGTATGTGTGTGTGTCTGTGTGTCTGCGTTTGATGACTAGCAAAATATACCGCAAGTAGAAGTCTGAAAATTTAGGTGAGAACAGTCCAAGACATGTCCTGATGCACCTGACAATCAGATTTTTCTTTTTTTATGGGTCGGGGCCCCTGTGCCACTTTAAGTTTTTTTGCTCTAAATTGTTCATAACTTTATATCCGATCTCCTTCGTTCTTGGGGCCAATTCTCCATTTAGTTATTTCCTCATTTCTACATTCCAATTAAGACCTTGGCAGCCTGGGACCCGATACAGCACCCCTTGAAGTTTTTGCGCCCTAAATTGTTAATAAATTGCTTCCTTTTAATCCGATCTTCATTTTTGGTATCCTTTTTCCATTTAGTTATTCTCCAATTTCTGCATTCCAGTTAAGACCCTTGCTCCATTCTCCCCCCTAGGGTCCCGTAGGTCCCTTGAACTTTTTATGCGCCCTGCATTTTCACCCTCTAATTTTCTCACCTTCTCAGTGCATCATTTTAAAACTGAGTATTGGACTCTTCTCCCCGGACCAACACCCTCATATTTTTATTGGAACCTAGGACAACCTTTTAAGCATTTACCCAATTTTTGGTGCATTTCAACGAATAATTCATAACTCTATGGTTAATTTTGAATAATTGAAGATCTAAGACCTTTTAACATATTTTCATGTTAGGGCCCTGCTCTTAACTATCAGTTGGTCACTTTTGTGCCCTTTATTGTAGCTCCCTTAAAAATGACCCGATTCATTATCTTTTTTTTTTTTCTAACAACTTCTTAAGTCTTCTAAGAACTCCATGAACGGCAAAAACATTTCTACCACCAATTTTGAATATTGATCTCCTTCTTGGGGCCTTTGTTGCAGCTTCTTTAAAAACGATCTTACTCTATTACAATTTTCTACTTCATAGTTCTTGCGTCCTACAGCTACTTTAAAACTATTAAAAATTTTTCCTTTACCCAACTACATTCCAGTTAAGATCCTGCCCCCTGTTCCCGGTCCTTCTTTATACCTCAGCTACCACCTTTTTCGAATATTAATCTCCTTTTTCGGCAACAACTTACGTTTACTCACTACATCCGTAAATTAAAAATACAAATCGCGTTAGTAGTACGTGCAATATTGCGTACGCTATCTTGGCACTAATCAACAGATATTTGATACAACCTCTGATCTTTTTGCATGTTTTGGGAACGACGGATTTCGAGCTTATTCTATCGACGATTATTTTCAGAATTTTCAAGCTCTGATTTTGAGACTTTCACAAAAGTTGCTCTATATACTTAGCTAATACATTATGTACATTATATTTTGATTACATTCGCGCATGCGCAGTGAAACATTTTTTAGTAAACCTGCTCATTTTACATCCAATTTTTATTATTTTTTTAATCTGATTGCAAAGTATTATGTACAATATTGTTTGTAATATTTTCTGAAAAGAACTTTTTTTATATTAAGAACTCTGAAAATTATAAGCAAAAAACTTGGCGAAATTTTAGGCTGTTTTTATAAAAATGTTAACTTCTCTACGAGTGTACATGCTATCCTCATAATAATAAATGCAGTACATTACAATAAGCCACTTATTAGTAATCTCGTGTTTGAACGCTTTTGCTACATTAGTTTTTACAGGGTTATTCAAAAGATATTCATTTTTTTTCAATTTGTTGACGGTCCCCTATGGGGTTTTAGGTAAAAATTTTCACGGATTTATATGACCTATGCTATACTGTTTACACACCTGCAGTTTCAGGTTAATTCCTTTTGTATTTTTCTAGATACTTAACAAAACGTCTAAAATCACAAGTGACCGGTCACCTTTGGCCATTGTAGCAAAATTGAACACTTTTTGAGCAAACAATGATAGTATAAATGTTTCAGATTTATAGGGAATTCTTGTTAAGTATGCTTTTTCTTTTTTAATCTTTTACTAATTCTTTATTCGTGTGTGTTACAGTTATACTCAAGATTGCATCCAGGTGCAAATGTTATTATTTTCACGGAGCCAATGTTTTCTAATGTATAATGAAAATCTATTTTTTTTAATTATGACAATCATGGTGTTTTTTATACAAAATGTTAGGATATTACGTTCAAGATTTGTTGACATTGACAAATATCATTTTTTGTATAAAGTACCTATAAATTTCGATTACTTATATAAGCTGGCAAATAATTTACTGGCAGGTTTTAGAAAGCAATTGCACATACTTAAAATGACTTGCCTTTTCGTTTCTTTTTTTAGAGTAAAACACATTTTCAAAATATCTTAAATTTAGAAAACAATATTCTCATATACAATAAAAGTATGATTTCAAAACTTTCCAGGACTCCAATTGATCAATGTCACTTTAAGAAATAAAAAAGTCCTTCCGGCCAGTGCCGGGAGGAAGAGGTAGCTTTCATATTCCTTATTTTAAAAAAGCCAACTTATATTATTCAAACACACGAAGTTCAATTAAGTGGAAACCGAATGTAGGAGATTCAATACTAATTTTTATCAATACTAAATCATTATGAATGAGAATTTCGCGAAATTAGTCAGCTTTATCCAAGCTGCTTTTATTTAAAGTAACTTATATTTGGCTGCCAAATTCGGCGATTTATTAAAGTGCCTGCCATTTTAAGACAACATGGTGGATGAGGCTAACCAGTGAAATTGGTCGAGACCTTAGTAATTGCTGTGCACATGCTCACTCACATCGGAATCGGTTGATATATACGAGTGCTGTCGCAGGCAAAAAATCAGATTTTTCAAAATGTCACCCACGTTAGAAATTGAAACTGCTATATCTAAGCCATTTTTTAAGAAAAAGACAAACAAAAAATGTTCCTGAATCCTTATATCAAGGCCAAATACTTAAGAAAGAAACCTTTTTCAATTTCTAATTTTTTTGCACCTCATTTTAAATATATATATTTTTTAATTTAATGGCCGCCATTTTGAAACAAGATGGCTGATGAAGCTGGCCAGCGAACTTGGTCGAGATATTGATGTATACTATCCACATGCCTTCTTCCATCGAAATAGGCGAATACGTGTGGTATCGCGAGACAAATACAAGATCGTTTCAAAGTGTTAGCCATGATAGAAATTCAAAGTGCTATAATTCAACCACTTTTTAAGATATAAACAAAAGAACAAATTTTCAGAAACAAAAACTGCTCCAGAATATTTGTCAAGGCCAAACACATAAAAAAATCTTTTTCATTTTCCAATTTTTTAATACCTCATTTTAAATTTTAAATTACATTTTAAAAAAAAAATGGCAACCCTTTTGAAACAAGATGGCGAATGAAGCTGGCCAACGAACTCGGTCGAGACATTGGTATGTACTATGTACAGACCAAGTTACATTCAAATCGGTTCATAAATACGCCTGTTATCGCGTGACAAAAAACAGGTCGTTTTAAAATGCCAGCCACAATAGAAATTCAAAATGTTATAACTCAGCCATTTTAGGTAGCTTTCTTTACAAAAAAGCTACCTATTGCAGCCGTTCGGAGGAAAGCGATTTCAAAAAATTTTGGTATATTTTCATCGATCATGACCCCCAGAACCCGAAACCACCTTCCGTTCAAAATTGATATATATATATATATATATATATATATATATATATATATATATATATATATATATATATATATATATACCTGACCTATGTCACACTGTAACTCCAGTAATTATGAACCGATTTGGATGTAATTCGGTGTGTACATAGTACATACCAATCTCTCGACCGAGTTCGTTGGCCAGCTTCATCCGCCGTTTTGTTTCAAAATGGCGGCCATTTAAAATTTTTAAAACAATTTAAAACTTGAAATGTGGTACCAAAAAATTAAAAATGGAAAAATATTTTTTTCTTATGTATTTGACCATTATACAAAGATTCCGGAGCAGTTTTTGTTTCGTCTATATCTTAAAAAATGGCTGAGTTATAGCATTTTGAATTTCTAGCGTGGCTGACATTTTGAAACGTCCTGAATTTTGTCACGCGATAAAAGGCGTATTTATGAACCGATTTGGATGTAATTCGGTGTGTACATAGTACATACCAATCTCTCAACCGAGTTCGTTGGCCAGCTTCATCCGCCATTTTGTTTCAAAATGGCGGCTATTTAAAAAAATTTTAAAAATTTAAAATTTGAAATGTGGTACCAAAAAATTGAAAATGGAAAAATATTTTTGTCTTATGTATTTGACCTTTATACAAAGATTTCGGAGCAGTTTTTGTTTCGTCTATATCTTAAAAAATGGCTGAGTTATAGCATTTTGAATTTCTAGCGTGGCTGACATTTTGAAACGTCCTGAATTTTGTCACGCGATAAAAGGCGTATTTATGAACCGATTTGGATGTAACTTCGTTTATACATAGTATATACCAATGTCTCGACCGGGATCGTTGGCCAGCTTCACCCGCCATCTTGTTTAAAAATGGCGGCCATTTAAACTTTTAAGAAAAATTTAAATTTGAAATGTGGTACCAAAAATTGAAAATTGAAAAAATATTTTCTTCTTATGTGTTTGACCTTGATAAAAAGATTCGGGAGCAGTTTTTGTTTCGTCTATATCTTAAGAAATGGCTGAGTTATAGCATTTTGAATTTCTAGCGTGGCTGACATTTTGAAATGTCCTGATTTTTCTCACGTAATAACAGGCGTATTTATGAACCGACTTGGATGTACCTTGGTGTGTACATAGTACATACAAATATCTCGACCGAGTTCGTTGGCCAGCTTCATCCGCCATCTTGTTTCAAAATGGCGGCCATTTAAAAAAAATAAAAAAATAAAAAAACTTAAATGAGATACCAAAAATTTGGAAAATGAAAAGATTTTTTTTGTATGTGTTTGACCTTAATACAAAGATTCCGGAACAGTTTTTCTTTCGTCTATATCTAAAAAAAATGGCTGAGTTATAGCATTTTGAATTTCTCTTGTGGCTGACATTTTAAAACGACCTGATTTTTGTCACGTGACAACAGGCGTATTTATGAACCTATTTGGATGTAACTTGGTCTGTACATAGTACATACCAATGTCTCGACCGAGATCGTTGGCCAGCTTCATTCGCCATCTTGTTTCAAAAGGGTTGCCATTTAAAAAAAAATTAAATTTAAAATTCAAAAGGAGGTATTAAAAAATTGGAAAATGAAAAAGATTTTTTTTATGTGTTTGGCATTGATACAAAGATTCCGGAGCAGTTTTTGTTTCTGAAAATTTGTTCTTTTGTTGATATCTTAAAAAATGGTTGATTTATAGCACTTTGAATTTCTAGCATGGCTAACATTTTGAAACGATCTTTTATTTGTCACGCGATAACACACGTATTCGCCTATTTCGATGTAAGAAGGCATGTGGATAGTATACATCAACACCTCGACCAAGTTCGCTGGCCAGATTCATCAGCCATCTTGTTTCAAAATGGCGGCCATTAAATTAATATATATATATATATATATATTTAAAGTGAGGTGCAAAAAAATTAGAAATTGAAAAAGATTTCTTTCTTAAGTATTTGATCTTGATATAAGGATTCAGGAGCATTTTTTGTTTGTCTTTACCTTAAAAAATGGCTCAGATACAGCAGTTTCAATTTCTATTGTGGGTGACATTTTGAAAAATCTGATTTTTTGCATGCGACAGCACTCCTATATATTAACCGATTCCGATGTGAGTGAGCATGTGCACAGCAATTACTAAGGTCTCGACCAAGTTCACTGTTTAGCCTCATCCACCATGTTGCCTTAAAATGACAGGAACTTTAAGAAATTGCCGAATTTGGCAGCCAAATATAAGTTACTTTAAAGAAAAGCAGCTTGGATAACGCTGACTAATTTCGCGAAATTCTCATTCATTATATTGATAAAAATTAGTATTGAATCTCCTATATTCGGTTGCCACTAAATTGAGCTTCGTGTGTTTGCATGATATAAGTTGGCTTGTTTTAAATAAGGATTATGAAAGCTACCTCTTCCTCCCGGCACTGGCCGGAAGGACTTTTTTTAGATATAGACGAAACAAAACCTGTTCCGGAATCTTTGTATTAAGGTAAGTAACACATACGAAAAAACTCTTTTTCATTTTCCAATTTTTTGGTATCTGATTTAATTTTTTTTTTTTTAATTTTTTTAAATGGCCGCCATTTTTAAACAAAATGGTGGATGAAGCTGGCCAACGAATTCGGTCGAGACATTGGTCTGTACTATGTATAAACGAAGTTACATCCAAATCGGTTCATAAATACGCCTTTTATCGCGTGAAAAAATTCAGGACGTTTCAAATTGTCAGCTTCGCTAGAAATTTAACATGCTATAACTCAGCCATTTTTTAAGATATAGACGAAACAAAAACTGCTACGGAGTCTTTGTATAAAGGTCAAATACATAAGAAAAAAATATTTTTCCATTTTCAATTTTTTGGTACCACATTTCAAATTTAAAATTTTTTTAAAATTTTTAATTGGCCGCCATTTTGAAACAAAATGGCGGATGAAGCTGGCCAACGAACTCGGTTGAGACATTGGTATGTACTATGTGCACACCGAATTACATCCAAATCGGTTCATAAATACGAGAGTTACAGTGTGACATAGGTCATATATATATATATATATATATATATATATATATATATATATATA
The DNA here is from genome assembly GCA_963932465.1 of Maratus speciosus. Classification (NCBI taxonomy): domain Eukaryota; kingdom Metazoa; phylum Arthropoda; class Arachnida; order Araneae; family Salticidae; genus Maratus; species Maratus speciosus. Next base: position 160,193 of record CAWVRF010000513.1, on the reverse strand, counting down.
TATATATATATATATATCAATTTTGAACGGAGGGTGGTTTCGGGGTCTGGGGGTCATGATCGATGAAAATATACCAAAATTTTTTGAAATCGCTTTCCTCCGAACGGCTGCAATAGGTAGCTTTTTGTAAAGAAAGCTACCTAATAAATTTAAGTCTATTCTGAGGCCGCATTGAAAAATAATGTTTCGCGCGAAGTGTCCATGCCATAAATCAGAAGGAGCTATTTATCATTGTAAAACATAGTAAGACACTTAAGTGTCTTAATTTCAGAGACCTATGATGTCTGAAATTTTATATTCAGACACTTAAGTATCTAAATTACCTTTTCAGTCACATATGTGGCTGAATTTAAGACGACTTTATTTGCAGTGTAGGAGCTGTGCTACACATCTGCGATACTATACCAATAGTAAAACATTTCATAATTAATAGCTTAGTTTTTAGGAAAAACAACCAAAATCTAAACTGAGGAAAAGTATTCAGATTTTTTTAAGTACCTGCGCAACAACCAGAAGGTAAGTAAACCCCAGGGCATCGTGTTTCTTTGAACAAAGAATCGTGATGGCCCTGGTAAACCGCGAGAATGCAGGATTGTAGAGGTTATTTCGCAATGTCTCCAACCCACGGATAAGCGTTTAAACATCTATTTTCATGTCTTGAATGAAATACTTTTAGACGTTTATACGTTTAACCGCTTGTGTAAGATCCATATGTACGATCTACCGTATATGTTGTTTTGCATAATACGTATAACCGTCGTAGCCATATTATACGTATCTGAAATCCATACCCAGTATAATACGTATTATACGTATACTCGTATAAATGTTCAATAGGGAGCACTAAAATTAACTACTTATTGAGTAATATCGTTACTTGGGCATAACCCCTTTCTTGTGCTGCCGCGTCCGAAAATTTCGTTCAAAACACCTACTTAGATTTTGTGAAAGATCTTCTGCCTTTACCAAAAAATAGGAAACACCATTACATTAGATAGTTTCTGAATAATAACATCTGTCAGTTCCATGCGTTTCCAAACACAAATGAGTTCAGAAATGTGTCAGAAAGTAGCTCCTTTAGATTTGAGAACAGCCTTAATAAAATTTATTTTGCCCCAAAATTGACTTAATTTAGTCAAACTGAAAAGTTTTAGCACACATATTTAGATCTTTTAATACATTGTCAAGATATAGGATTGAACTAGAAAAGTAAATTTTCTGAAAAGTTTGATGTGTTGGCTGTGTTGGATTTTTTAAAATCAGGAAAAATAGGTTTTCCGAAATAAAAGTTTATTTCATAGTCACAATTTCTAACAAATCTAGGAGTTTTAGCCCCTATGAGCTACTTTCGAAAATTCCAGCGAAGACTTTGCTGAAAACACGCTAATTTGTTCTGTTTTCAAAAGATTACCATATTACGGAAAATTGATTAGCTTATTTAATAAAATTTCTTATATATTTTCTTATATATTTATGTATTATAGTGTTCTGGTGAGGGATTGCAGTTTTTGACAATTAAAAAGCATAAAATCTCAAACTTTCATGAGAGGAGGTAGATTTCAATGCACCGGGAAGAATCCTTCCCGGCAACACCCTGAATTAAACACTGTCTCAATATTTCGGTTTTGAATTGACGAAATTTTTTTGTCGGGCTCGCGCACGACTCCTGTCCCAGACTGTGGAGATTTTTGAAAGTGTTCTATGTAATAATTTGATGTTATTTTAATGGTTGTGGTAAATATAACGTGATAATATTAATAAAAAAATCTAATGATTACGAACTTGAATTATAAACCCTCTCCGACCCCCCCCCCCCCAAAAAAAAAAAAATAAATAAATAAATCATTTCTAAATTTTGAAGGAAATTCACATCTAAAATTCTAGCCCTGAGGTGGCGAACTTTCTATTGATCAAGTCGCGTGCAGTTCAAAAGCGATTGATAGAGGTTCTTTTTTTAGGATAATAGGAGGGCTCCGCCCCCCTGCTCGCTATGCTCCCCCCCCCCCCGTGTAAACGCTTCGCGATTCTGTTGGGTATCGCGAAGCAAACTCTATTTTCTAGCCAACTCCAGAAGAAATTATTTCGCGTTTCAATTCTGGATCGCTTCGCGATTCCTCATTTTTTATGCATTCAATTTTTAGATTACACTTGGTATAAACGCGCTCCTCTCCAATTCCTGACGATTTTATTTGCTTATCTCCAAGCAGGTAATCATTAGAGCTTACAGAGTTCATAATTAAAAGAATTATTAAATATAAAATCATTAAAAAAAGGTAAAATTTATAATTAATTTGAATAACTACAAATTAAATAAAAATTATATATATAATGTTACGAATATTGTAAATAAGTAGTGTTTGTGCTTAAAAATAAAGTAAATAGATCAATTAAGCTCTATTAATAAGCTAATATTAGTTTTTGTTGCATTGAAATATGTCACTTTCTTGATTTTCTGCAAGCAAGTAAACCCTATTGGATTTCAATGGGAGCCTATGAAAATTTGGCGAAATACTGGAAATAGCGCCAAGTTTGCTTCACTTTTGGCGGCTAATTTTGGTCGCCAAATTTGATGATATATCACCAAGTTGGCAACAAACTTGACGATGTTTGGCGACAGAGTCGGGACCCCTCCCTTGGTATAGCGTCAGAAAGCACTGACCAATCAGCTGCGTTTCGCAGTATCTACGCAGATTTTCATTGGTTCATTTCCAAAGCATTACTTTTTTTATATATATAGAAGGATATATTTTTTAAATTAGCCAAAATACTCATTAATGATAAATATCTCTGTTTGAGAATGCTGGAATAGCAAAGCTTTCGGAAAAAGTTTTGATTTTTATATGGTAATTAAATCTGACACATTACTTTAACTTTTGAGGGGTTTTTTTTGGTCTGGCCTGCGATGGCTGAAAAATTTTCTGAAATATCAAATTCCTTGGGAGAGGGTCGATTTCTCCCCTAGACTCCCCTAAATGGCGCCATTCCTCCGCAGGTCCTCAAAACACGCTAATTTGCTCTGTTTTAAAATGATTATATGATTGCGAAAGATTGGATAACATTATCATGACTAAAATTGATCTTCTGTAATCGTGCTGCTGTTTATTTCCCTTTGACTTGGAGCTTTTTAGGTTCCCAGGGCCGCATCAACCGTTATCGCGAGAGCTGACAGCTGTTTTCGTTATCGGTTAAGTAAGATCTATCACACATTTGAAAATCAGCTTGTATAAAATCGTTAAATAAAAAATGTCACTGCCTCCTGGCCTTTTATAGCAACTAGGTTTAACACTAATGTCTCTAGAACGTGATATCACAAAACACCTTGTATTTGATAATGTTCTGCAATCATTTCTAAATTTACAGATAAATATTTTTTTTTTTAAATTAGCTTAATTTTAAGTAAAGTAAATCGATAATAAATATGCATAAATACGTAATTAAATTTATTTGTGTAAATAAAACTAAATGTATTCTTTTGTAAAACTTTGTGTTAAAAAAAAGTAAAACTTTAAATGTAGTCAGTTTTTATACGCCGGAATATTGCTTAATGTTTATAAATAATCTTTGAATTATATGTCTTTAAAAAAACAATTACGAGCACTATTTAAGATAACAACAACAAAAAAAATGTTTTTAGATTAACAATACGAGGTGGACCCCGTCGAATTTCGACGAAAGAAAATGTTTACAAAGGAAATGTTGCATCAAATTTATAATACATCGACAACAATAATTACAATAAAAAATCTATCTTACACTTGTTAGTTTAACTCTCCAAAGAAAAGACATATTTTAACCTAAGCTTAACAAAATATTTTTTTTCATAAACTTCAACTGTTAAAATTATTGAAAAATTAAACTTTATTCATATACGTAATCAGTAACATATAATCCAAAGAAGTAATTTTGATTTAGTTATCAATTAATCCTTGGTATTACGAAATGAAAAATCACCAAAAATGACTTCACCTTCACATAATCATAGAATTTACCCTTTAAATCTAAACCGAATCAAGTCATTTCCACGTTTCACATCCATATTAACCATTTAAATAGGATTATTAATAAATATATTTTCAAGCTTGAAGTCACATTTGTCAACTATTACAACTTTCCATGTGAAGATTCCCACTCGCGATTTGAGGTCTTATAGTACAATCTCTGTATCTGCGCGTAAAAATTTCAGAATTTCATAGCTTTTAGACATATTCAAGGGGAAATATCTTGTTTTATCAAATAAAATTATCGCTTTCTTTTAAATATGACGTAATTTTCAGTCGCTGAAATATTTTGCCTATTGCCTCAAACTCAATATCAGCGGAATGAAAAAATAGTGAAATATAACAGCATCATCAGGGAAATTGTGTCTTTTTTAAAGCGTAACGTCATTTTCTGCTCAAATTTCAAAAAAAGATATTTTTAATTGTAATGAGAAAATGGCATCAGTAAGAATATAATCAATAAAGATAACTAAACCAATTTTAATAGAAATGAAGTACTTCAGTTGCCACGATTAGAAAATTGGTATTAAAAACTATAAAAAAATTAATATCTCGAAAATAAATTGAGATACAGCTTTTAAACAAATTGCATTTAAAAGTACATTTTTTTCTGTATAAGACGGTGTAAAAGTTTAAAATGTGGCATGTTTAGAAGTTTAAAAATTTGCAGTAGCGAAAATTGCAAAACCGAAATTTCATTTTAAATTTCAAAGTGTTGCCATTCGCAGAATGACGTATGCGTTACGCACAGATATGTTTGTCCTTTATAATATAGATTGTCCAATTCTTAAGATATGTATTTTAGGATTAAAAACATAATAAAAAAAGGTGTGTGTATGGTAAGGCGGGATATTCAGTATTGTGGGGAGGATCCAAAATTACAAGTAGCAGGGGAAGAAGGGGCAAAATTTTCAGTAGCCCCAGGCCCCAGAAATGCTTAATACGGCTCCGGATCTTTGAGAACAAACCCATCCTTTGTATTGACTATCAATCTGAGCATTAATAATAAATGTTTAAATTACTGCTGCAAAAGAGCATATGGTCAAGTAATATTCTTTTTTTTTTTAAATTATTCTTAGAGGGAAGGAAAGTATGCAATGCACAGTTAATAATTTTAGAGTAGAAAGTGGATTTGTTTTTGATTTATTTCATTAAATCAAATGTAGGTTGGAGTGAACTTGGGAACAATAAAGAGAATGTTATTTATTAAGCGCAAAAGAGAAGAGGGCGTATCACATGGTGTCGGCAAAAGTTAGAAAAGTTCCCCGGTGATGGTGGACAAAGTGAGGGGGGGGACACAGGAGGTCCATAACATGAATAAATGGTCACGGGCCTCTCCAACGATATGTTCCATAAGGGTTAGCTGCGTAAATTTAGAAAGGAGCTCTACATCATGCAAAGTGGAGCTAGAAGCGCGCGAAGAGCATAGCATGAATAAGTGGTCACAGGCCGTTCCAACAATATGTCACATGAGGGTTGTCGGCAAAATATTGAACATTGCCTCCCACGGAGACAAGTTGATTGGAGGAACGCGCAAGGTGCGTAATATGAAACAGTGGTCATAGGTCTTTAAAACGATATATCGCGTGAGGGGCTTCGGAAAAATTTACAAGAGTGTTACCCGGGGTACAATTTGGAGGGAGGGACACCGTAACATGAATAAGTGATCACAGGCCTTTCAAATGATATGTCACATGCCGGGTGTTCGCAAAATTTAGAAAATTGCCCCGCCGGGGCAAAATGGGGGCTGGAAGAGAGGTGTATAATATGACATAGCGATCACAGTTCTTTCCAATGACATATCACATGAGGGGTGTCGGCAAAAATTACAAAAAGGCTCTCCAGCGAGGAGGCAACTATCGCGTTCACCGTTATACACCCTCCCCCTCTTTGAAGTTTTTTTTATATTATAAATAATATTTATCGGAGAAATACGTAACAGAATTCCGATCTAAAATGATAAAAACACTACGATTTCAAAAAAAGTTGAAAAAGGGCCCTCTTTGGGTGGCAAAGTGGGGAGAGGGACGTGGGAAGTGTATAATATGAAATAGTGGTCACAGTGCTTTCCACTCGTATATCTCATGAAGGGTTTCGGCAAAAGTTAGAAAGAGTCCCCCGGGGAGGCAACTATCTTGCCCACCGTTATACACCCTCCCCCTCTTTGAAAATTTTAAATATTATAAATAACATTTATCTGAGGGCTACGTAAAAGAATTCCGATCTAAAATGATCAAAACGCTACGATCTCAAAAAAGTTGAAAAAGGTCCCCCTTTGGGGTGGGAGATGTATAATATGAAATAGTGGTCACAGTGCTTTCCATTGATATATCACATGACGGGTTCCCACAAAGTTAGAAAAGTGGCCCCCGGGAGGCAACTATCTCGCTCACCGTTATATACCCTCCCCTCTTTTATATATTATAAAAATATTTATCGGAGGTCTACGTAAAAAACATCTGATTTAACATGGTAAAAACGCTACGATTTCAAAAATGTTCAAAAAGTGCCCCCCTGGGGTCGCAAAGTGAAAGGAAGGATGTGGGAGGTGTATAATATGAAAAAGTGGTCAGGGTGCTTTCCATTAATATGTCACATGAAGGGTGTCGGCAAAAGTTAGAAAAGTACCCCCCCCCCCCCCCCCCCGCGGCGAGGCAGCTATCGCGTCCCCAGAATACACCATCCCTTGTTTGAATTTTTTATACATTATAAATAATATTTAATGAAGAGGTACGTAAAAAATATTTTGATCTAAAATGACGAAAATGCTACGATTTCTAAAAAGTTTAGAAAAATCCCCCCTAGGGTGGCAAGATGGGGCAGGGCGAGGGATGTGTATAATATGAAATAGTGGTTACAGTGCTTTCCAATAATACCTCTCATGAGGGATGTCGGCAAAAGTTGGAAAAGCCCCTCCCCCTGGGGGCCAACTATCGCGCCAAACAAACCCCCCACACCTTGCGATTTTAGACGTTTCGTTAAATATCTAGAAAATACGTGAGGAATTAACCTGAAACAACAGGTGTGTAAACAGTATATTATAAGTCATATATTTCCGCGAAGATTTTTTTCCCGAAACCCCATTGGGGACCGTCAACAAATTGAAAAATAACGAATATCTTTTGGATAACCCTGCAAAAACTAATGTAGCAAAAGCGTTCAAACTCAATATTATTAATAAATGGCTTATTGTAATATACTGTGTTCATTTTTATGAGGATAGCATGTATACTCGTAAAGAAATTAAGGTATTTATAAAAACAGTCTCAAATTTCGCCAAGTTTTTTGCTTATAATTTGCAGAGTTCATAATATAAAAAAAGTTCTTTTCAAAACATATGACAAACAACACTGTACACAATACTCTGCAATTAGAATAAAAAAATAATAAAAATTGGACGAAAAATTAGCAGGTTTACTAAAAGATGTTTCACAGCGCATGCGCGAACGCAATCAAAATATAATGTGCATAATGTGTTAGCTAAGTATATAGAGCAACTTTTGTGAAAGTCTCAAAATCATGGCTTGAAAATTCTGAAAATTATTGTCGATAGAATAAGCTCGAAATCCGTTGTTCCCAAAAAGAAACAAAAATATGAGGGGTTGTATCAAATATCTGTTGATTAGTGCTAAGATAGCGTTCACAATATTGCACGTACTACTATATTTGGATACAACCCCACATCTTTTTGCTTCGTTTTGGGAACAACGGATTTCGAGCTTATTCTATCGACGATAATTTTCAAAATTTTCAAGCTATGATTTTGAGACTTTCACAAAAGTGGCTCTATATACTTAGCTAATACATTATGCATATTATATTTTGACTAGAAAGATAGCCCGTCAAAAATGACGGAAAATGAGATAGAAAGATATATAAACCTCTAATACCTGAAGGGTTTTGGTAGAAATTAAAAATCTTAGCTTTTAACCCAAATTAATAAGATCATATTTAATTGAAAAAAGATATTTAAAATTTTTTTCGATCTCAGGTGACGTCAAGGGAGGATCCTCACAATTGTTTGGTGTAGGCATTGCTTTAATGCCAAAAACAGAGGAAATTGTTTTTCCTTTTGCCTTAGGATCACCTACACAGTTGTGTAGGTCAGGTCTTAAAGGGATAAAAGACATGTGCAAGAATATGAGTTTTCCTCTCTTGTTCCGCAGTAATAGATGAAAATAACACAATTTAAAAACAAAACGAATTTATGAAAAACTATGTAATAATGAATACAGAAAAAATGAAATTAAAATTTGTTCACAAAACTTCAGGATATACGATGTTTTTATAAAAACTCTTTCATTATTTAAAAGCCGACCTTGCTCTTCAGTATCTTCTACATAAATTTTTAACTGCTCTTCCTCTTTACATCTTGAAATACTTACATATAGTTGTCCATGAGAAAAAACCGGTTCTTTTAAATACAGGCCAACTGTAGAAAAAGTTTGTCTTTGTGACTTATTTATCGTCATTGCAAATGACAGTATAACTGGAAATTGGTGGCGTTTAAGAACGAAAGGTAGAGAAGTTTCACTTGGTGTCAAATCAATTCTCGGTATGCGAACTCTATCATTTTGATTTGTTCCGGTTAAAATGAAAGTATCAATAAAATGGTTGTGGAGAGAGTGCACAATTAATCTGGTGCCACTGCATAATCCTTTTCTTGGATTCATGTTTCTGAGAAGCATGATGATACTTTCTTTTTTCAGAGTAAGCTTATGAGGAGGCATCCCAGATGGAGTTTGTTCATGCAAGAACTCAGGTGAATAATTATTAACATTTTCTTGGTTGTCAGACACGACTGAATCTGCACTATGGTAAGTTCTTCCATCTTCAGGCAGCAAATTCAAAATTTTGTTATTTAATGATAATGTATGTTTGTTTTTTTGTTGTCAAAATTACTTTTTGTTCAAGTTGTTCAAAATCAGTATAGTTTATATGATTTCCATATGCACTTGCAATAATTGAATCTTTGAAAACCATTGATGGTGGAATTTCTATTGTACCTGCAGGTAAATTTGATATATCGGGTGTTTTTCCTTCACCAATTTTAAGCTGCCACTCATTAAAGGAATTTTGCCCTTCAGATCTTATATTTTCAGATAGTTTAAGTTGTATAAATTCTTGCCAAAGTGGGCTTGATTTCAAGCATGTTTCAATAATTTCTGTTCTGTTTCCTCTTATAACAACTGGCAATGTCTGGCGGAAGTCTCCACCTAATAACATAACCTTGCCTCCAAAAGGCATGTCATTCAACATTATTTCCCGCAGTAAGACATCTATACAACGAAGAGCATGGCATGACATCATTGTCACTTCATCAATTATAATTAATTTTGTTTCACGTAATATTTGAGCTTCACTTGAAGACGTTCGAATGGCAGATGTGGAAGTTTCTAAAATCGGCACTGGTAATTTGAAGCCAGAATGAACAGTTTTGCCACCCTCTAATAAAATTGATGCAATTCCTGTTGTTGCATGTGGGAGTACTACTTGGCATTTACTTCTAACAAAATGCATGAGTGCGTTGTACAAATATGTTTTACCAGATCCTCCAGGACCATCTAAGTAAAAGCAATATCTCGTAACAGAATCACTTTCAAGAGCTGATTTTATTTGGTTGAAAACTTCTAGTTGTAAGAAATTTAAAGTTGCTATTTGTTCAACAGCTACTTCAGCTTCATTAAAATAATCGAATTCTTCATTTTGAATTTCCTGCAGTATATTGGGTGTAGGAAGATTAAATGATGTAAAGTTTAATCCATGAGATTCCAACATGCAATTAATATCTTGCAAAGCTCAGTTCTGAGCAGCTGATTCATTATAAGATCTTGAATAATCTTCGCTCATTGAATTTTTATATTTTCCCCACAAATTAGCTGCATTTGTTGGATTACAAAATATACAAATAAATGCAAAAGTTTGACGCATTTGTAATGGCACTGCAGTTAAAGTAGCCTCTTCTAACCATTGATCCCATTCATTATCTTCAGCAAGAAGACAACGTGCACGTGCAGCTTCTTGAAATGTGTTGTACAGATCTCCAACAAATGTTCGTAAATCTTCAAATCATGTAGCACCAGGAACATAAAGGAGAAGTAACCGAAGGCAGAAACTTTCAATAACTTTTGGATTAACATAATATAATCTTGTAACAATTTTATCGCCTCTTTTTTGTCGTTTTTTCCAAGCATTTTTCTCGTATACATAATGATATGGTATATCAACAAAAAGCTATTGTTTTGCTTCATTATCTGTTCTATTGAACTTGAACCAAGCAGTCAGCATCGTTCCGCGGTTGGCAGCTTGTTCCAGAGTAGCATTTTCACCACCAGCATGAAAATAAACCTGTTGTCTTAAAGGCAAATGAATGGCAAGACGAATTATTGCATGAGAACGATCATGCATTTCATTTTCCAGTAACTGCCACATTGCCTCTGGTGCACTCACATATCGAGAATCAACATGTGACGACAGTTCATCATACACAAACTCGTTACTTTCATTATTTCCAGCATGAACTACTACATTTGCTGCATCATAACCTTTGTATATGTACTTGTAAATGTATTTAATAGATTTGATGGACATGCAGGCTTCAATATTGATGTGCGCGTCATATTTTAGCAGTAAATATGCATTATATGGTACGATGAAGCGATTATCTATCTGTTTGCCGCGAACTATAGCAGTTGGGCCTTGTCGTCTTTGATAGAGTGGATAACCATTCGGATTGACTTTAGTTGTTTCTTGAAACTCTTTTGGAAAATCTTTTGTGCATTTATTACCATCCATGCATGGAGAATTCGGATTCAAAGTTTCGCATGGCCCGTGGACCATAGTACGAAGAACAATTTCTGATAATCGTGGATAAGTGTCAGGATTTGGTAATTCCGAAGAAATATAACGGTCAACTTGAGCAGCATTACGAAATTTATAGGGCTCTGCTAGAATTAAAAGATTATGAGCATGTGGAAGACCTCTTTTTTGAAATTCAATAGTATATACAAAGGCCACAGCTTTACCAAATAGTTCATCATTTGTTATATCATTCATTAATGCTGATAGTTTGATTTTAAACACTCTCGATACTAAATCAGGTCTGTCTGATGACGTTTGTCCGGGAAGTAGATTTTTGACTATTTCTGGCCATTGTGGATTGCACGTGAATGTACAAAACACATCTGGTTTTCCAAACTTTGCAACAATGGACATAGCATCATTGCATCTCTCTCACATATTTCTAGGAGACCCTTGAAATGAAGAAGGTAGAATTAGGGTTTTTCCAGCAGTAACACCTGCATCAGCGGCTCCTTGGGCTACAAAGTCCCTGAGGCCAGAATAATCTTCTGCATGAAGTTTTTTTTGCTTCTGTCTTATGAAATTGAGATTATTAGCTTCCACTTGTAAGTGAGAGTCTATTATCCACTGTTGAGCAAGTTTTCCACCATGCGATATTGGATTAAACTCATTATCACGAATCGCTGTTTGAGCAACTTTGAACTGAAGCACTGATATATTACTTCGAACACCAGGTGAAATTCCTGGATAAGGTGATAGTGATAAATTTGTTGTCCAGCCAGGCTCTCCGTTTGGGTAGAATATAGGATAAGTCATTGGATCTAAATTAAGACTTAAAATATTCAAGTTTAAAAAGGTTGGTCATTATTTCTTGGATAAATTCTGATATCGCGTTGAAAGGGTGGTTCACCATCGTCATTTAGAAAAACCATAGCTACTTCGTTTGATGTCGGCACATTATATGGTCTATTGTCTGAATGGCGATCTCGACGCAATACCATATTAACTCTTGGCATTTGTAAATTGTATCTCTGTGCATGTTGTTGCTGCTCAGTCTCCACCTCACTCAATTTTTTGAAAACTTGAGCATAAGGATTTTGCCGCATAAGCAAATCAAGTTCACGCAAAACATTTGGTAAACAGATGTCATTTTCGGGAATTTTAAAACGCTCTTCGACAGCTTGTGTTGTATCCGAAACATACAGTTGAGCAAATTTTCTTTGTTGGCCATTAGGAGGATGCAAGTGGGAAGTTCGGTGATAAATTTGGCCTTGAACTTTAAAACAATAAGTGCCGTGTCACGGAGCATTTCCAGCAAGCTTAGCACCCACAGAAGCAAATGAAATGGCACTATTGTATAAGCGAATATTTTCTTTGAAATTACGATAATTAAGTGCATTTGAATTGCTCATCAAGTCTTGGAGGTGTGGTGGAAACCGATGACGTTGTGGAAGCCTAACTTTACCTTTATGGCAACAACTGTTAAAATTTCCATCTCTGGGTTTCTCAGCTTGAAAATCGCGCGCTTTGCAAAATTGGCAGAGAATGCTTAATTGCCTACACGTATGAGGTTCAATAACTTGAGACTGAGAGGCTTCAAAAATTAATTGTTGCTGATTTTCGTAGTAGTTTTGTCGTTGAGTCAAAAATCGCTGAGAATGACGTTCAGCATCATGACTACGTCTAATTAACTTTTGTTCTTCATTTTCACTTGAACGCTGTGTGGAAGTACGCAAAGAGTTATGAGATAATCCCACAGATCGATCACTATGGCTTTCATTAGCTCTTTGATTTGAATGCCGTAAACTATTTTCTTCTCGGATAGAATTTAATGTTTCTTGCGACTGCCGAGCTAGCCATCGGGCTCTACGTTCTCTGTTTGAACGACGTTCACGTTCGGATGCAGTTTCATTCATTTCAAATGAAAAATACAATAAATTGTTGAACAAAATATTCCATATTACATTTCTACTTCATTATTCTTTTTTCACTCAAAAAACAAAATAAACGTAAAAAAAAAAAAAAAAAAAAAAAAAAAAAAAAAAAAAAAAAAAACAGTTGCCACTTTGAGTTGCCATTATCGTAGACATTATTTTAATTTAACATGCACATTTAATTTTATTATAAAACACCAAGTTTTCATTCAAAGCAAAGATTTGCAGGTTACCACGCCAGGCAAAAAATCGCTCTTTTGGTGCTAAAAAGAAACCCCTGTGTGTCTGTGACATCTGTACCTACTTTTATTTAACACACATTTAATGCAACGCTAACATCAGTTCACTTTTTCTCATGCAGGCTATTTTGTGGTGTTGGGATAGATATTCAATGCGTGATTTTTTGCCAAACTATTCCCCAAATTATACAAATCGACATAATTTTTATTTTAAATAACGAAAGAACAAATAAATTAGAAAAAACATTAATAAAAATACAAATAAAAAGCTGAAGCAAAAATCACTTGATCACGTAACAAACACGTGCATCGCGTTTAATGTCAAGTGAATGTGACATTTACGATCATCCATTATTGACATCCATCTTATAATTTGGCTATAGTTTTTTGATCAACGGGATAATCAAGTAGTACCGCAAAATTAAACACAGTTTCTGAAATGGTTTTAACGATAGCGCAAAACATTAAACTTTTCCAATTTTGAATATTATAGACGGGATTTCGGACAGAAGAAATTATATATTGGATTTTTGGGTACTACTTAGTTATCCGTCAACCAATTTCGCCAAATTATATAAATCGCCAAGCCACTCGCCAAGTTATACAAATTGACATAATTTTTATTTTAAATAACGAAAGAACAAATAAAGGTACTTCTTAGTTATCCCGTCGACGAAGTTACTGTCGCCAAGATTGTAAGATTAAATGCCAATAATGGTTGCCATTAATTAATTAATTGTAAGATTAAATGCTAATAATGGCCAATAAAACCATTATTTCGACGTTTTATTCGTATTTTTATTAATGTTTTACTAATTTATTTGTTCTATCGTTATTTAAAATAAAAATTATGTCATGTGTATAATTTGGCGAAATCGGTCGACGGGATAACTAAGAAGTACCCAAATAAATTAGTATAACATTTATAAAAATATAAATAAAACGTCGAAATAAAAATCACTTGATGACGTAAACACGTGGAACTTGCTTAAAGTCAAGTGAATGTGACATTTACGATCAACCAGTATTGGCATTTAATCTTATAGTTTGGCGATAGATTTTTGGTCGACGGGATAACTAAGTCGTACCGATTTAAACGAAACTAATGTTAATTTAAACGAAGCCTAACATTGCCGCGATCAATGAGGCAGCCCAATCGGAATTGTGAGGGACACACAGAGTCTTGGATTTTATATAAATAGATTTAAAATTTAATATTTAAACTTTTCGCTCTACCGCCTTGCATATATTACAAACTATGGTGCAGACAGTGCAAAATAGGAGAGAATTTGGTACTTTTCCACTATAGGGGCCTTGTCGGTTTTTTAAAAAACTTGATGGAATTCAGGCATCAGAAAGTAAGATTTGTTGCCAAATGTTAAAAGCAGCTATGAAAGATTTTTTTTTGTTTGTTTCTATAAATTGGTTTATATCTTAATTAAATGTATATATTATTGTTGTTTTTTATACACAAATAACTTCTGTTTCTGAATAAAATTAGACAAATGGCTTCTTTATGTCAAATACATTGTATAAATATTGGAAAAAAAATCCGTTTGTATATGAAATAAAATAGTGAATAGGTTGCAGGAAATATGTTGCCAAATTTCCTTCTTCTTCAAGGCAGATTTCGCTACTTTGCCAAGGCCCCTATGCCGGAAAACTACCGACAATTTAATTTCCTTATCCTTCTATGTAAATCAGTTAGGAGCTCAGATAGTACAGCGCATCATATTTTATTTGTAGCATAGGGATGACGATGCAAAGACGTATATTTTCGTATATTACACTTTAAATTCTCACCCACACATTAAAAAAAAAAAAACCCTTAGAAGCCGGAGTTTAAATTAAATTGAGGTGACCTCGTATGGAATATTAATGGTTTTAAATGGGAATTTCGTGAAATTAGCTTGCTATCGCCAAGTTGGCTTCATATATGACAACTTATTTTTGACGCCAAATTTGGCGATATTTCATAAAATGTGGCGATAATCCGCCAAGTTGTTCAACATTTGGCGCTACTGTGGTAACCCTACATTAGTATTTTTCAACAATTATTCCTTACAATGAGGCGGTCCTACCGGAATCGTGAGGGACACACAGAGACTTGGATTTTATATAAATAGATACTCTCCTTTCAAACAGTAATGCCTCTCAAAAAACAAATGAAGAGTGTCCGGCCCCGTGTCCTAACTTTATACTTAACCAATGAACCTCAATATCCAACCAGAGAAGCTTCTTAACATTATAAACTGTTATACCGAATTTGAAGCAAATTAGATAATTCTGTATGAAAAAACCATTTCGCTAAATTAAGGGGGTATTAGCTCCCCATTTCCCTCTTTATACTTAACCAATGAAACTTAAAATCTAATCAGGAAAGCTCCTTATCAGAATGAACCTAGAGAAAAATAAAGTAAATTGGTTAATTCTGCATGAAAACCCGTTTATCTAAATTAAGGGAAGAGGACTTGCCCCCCTTTCCCCCTTTTGTACTTAACCAATGAATTTGCAAATCTAATGAAGGAAGCGTCATATCGGAATAAACCGGTTTATCAAATTTGAAGCAAATCGAATAATTCTGCATGAAAAACCCATTTATCTAAATTAATGGGGGGGGGGATTAGCCCCCGTCTCTCCCCCTTTATACTTAACCAATAAACCTCCAAATCTAATCAAGGCAGTTCCTTAACTTAATAAACCGGTATATTAAATTTGGAGGAAATAGAATAACTCTGCATTAAAAACCCATTTATCTAAATTAAGGGATGAGGTCTAGCTCGCTTTTCCCCTTTTATCCTTAACTAATGAACCTCCAAATCCGGTCAAGGCAGCTCATAAATATAATAAACCGATATACCAAATTTGGAGCAAATCGAATAATTCTGCATGAAAAATCCATTTATCTAAATTAAGGAGGGGGCTAGCTTCCCCAGTGAATCTCCCTTTATACTTAACTAATGAACCTCCAAATCTAATCAGGGAAGTCCCTTAACATAATAAACCGGTACACCAAATCGAATAATTCTGCATGAAGAAACCATTTATCTAAATTAAGGAGGGGGCTAGCCTCCTTTCCCACCTTTATACTTAACTAATGAACCTCCAAATCCAATCAAGGCAGCTCATTAACATAATGAACCGATATACCAAATTTGGAGCAAATCGAATAATTATGCATGAAAAACCCATTTATCAAAATTAAGGAGGGGTTAGCCCCCTTTCCTCCCTTTATACTTAACTAATGAGCCTCCAAATCTAATCAGGGAAGTTCCTTAACATAATAAACCGGTATACCAGATTTAGAGCAAATCGAATAATTCTGCATGAAAAACACATTTATCTAAATTAATAGGAGGGACTAGCCCCCCTTTTCCCCCTTTATCTTTAAACAATGATCCCCAAAACTAATCAGGGAAGCGCCTTTCCAGAATGAACCTAGAAAAAAAAATTAAAGCAAATCGGATGTTTCTATCAAGAGTTATCGTTTATCGTACATACGTACATACTTACATTACATACAGAACCGGCGGGCACACTAGCACTCAGACTTTGATAGCCTGGGAGCTAAAAAACTGAATTATCATGGTGACGAGTTATTGAGGTTGACATTCTTGGTATATACCGACCCATATCAATGTGTCTTCAAATTCTTTCGGCAAAATGTATGTGTCGGCTAAATATCATGTCTGCTAATTGTCCTGTCGGGTAAATGTCCTGTCTGCTAATTGTCCTGTCGGCTTTTTGACCTATCGGCTAATTGTCAAGTCGGCTATTTGACTTGTCTTCTAATTGCCCTGTCGGTTAATTGTCCTGTCCGCTAAATGTCTTTTCGTCTAAACATCCTGTCGGCTAAATGTCGTGACGGCTAATTGTCCTGTCGGCTATTTGACCTTTCTGCTAATTGTACTGTCGGCTAATTGTCCTGCCGGTTATTTGACCTGTCGGCTAATATTCATGTCAGCTATTTGACCTGCCTGCTAATTGTCCTGTCGGTCTAACTGTCATGTCGGCTATTTGACTTGTCTGCTAATTGTCCTATCGGTTATTTGACTTGTCTGCTAATTGTGCTATCGGTTATTTGACTTGTCGGCTAATTGCCCTGTGGGCTAAATGTCATGTCGGCTAAACGTCCTGTTAGCTAATTGTCCTGTCGGCTGTTTGACCTGTCGGCTAATTGTCTTGTCGGCTAATTGTTATGTCGGCTAAATGATATGTCGGCTAATTTCCACGTTCGCCAATTGCCTGTCGTCCAATTGTCTGTCTGCTAAATATCCGTTTCGACCAATTGTCGTGTATGCTATACGTACGTTTCGGCTACTTGTCCTGTCTGCTAAATGTTCGTGTCGGCTAAATATATTTGTCGCCTAAAGGTCCTGTCGTCTAAGTGCTGTCTGCTAAATGTCTTGTTGGCTATTTGGTTTTCAGCTGATCGTCTGCGACCGGTACATACGTCCGTACGTGCATACTTACATACATACAGTACCGGCGGGCACGTTAGCGCTCAGGCTTTGACAGCCTGTAAGCTAAAAAGCTGAATTATCATGGTGACGAGTTATTGAAGTTGACATTGTTGCTATATCATTGACCCATATCAATGTGTCTTCAAATTCTTAGGCCAAAATGTATGTGTTGGCTAATTGACCTGTCTGCTAATTCTCCTATCGCCTAAATGTCATGTCGGCTAATTGTCATGTCGGCTATTTGACTTGTCTGCTAATTGTCCTGTCGGCTAAATGTCTTGTCGGCTAAACATCCTGTCGGTTAAATATCCTGTGGGCTAAATGTCCTGTCGGCTAATTGTCATGTCGACTATTTGACCTGTCTTCTAATTATCATGTCGGCTATTTGACCTGTCGGCTAATTGTCCTGTCGGCTAAATGTCTTGTCGGCTAATTGTCCTGTCGGCTAATTGTCTTTTCGGCTAAATGTCCTGTCGGCTAAATGTCTTGTCGGCTAATTGTCTTTTCGGCTAATTGTCCTATCGGCTAATTGTCTTGTCGGCTATTTGTCCTGTCGGCTAATTGTCCATGTCGACTAATTGTCCTATTGGCTAAATGTTCTGTCGGCTAATTGTCTCTGTCGGCTATCTGTCTTGTCGGCTAATTGTCGCTGTCGGCTAATTGTCATGTCGACTAAATGTACGTGTCGACTAAATGTACTTGTCGGCTAAACGTCCTGTCGTGTAATTGCTGTCTGCTAAATGTCTTGTCGGCTATTTGGTTGTCTGCTAAATGACATAGACGTCTTACCATATTTCCTTAATATCTTGAAGTATGTTTCATGAAAGTAACTACGTTACTCAAATACTATAAACGGCGATGATGGACAGAAGTAAATACTTTAACTCATTTGTGCCTGAAATTTTGTTTTATGAAATTTGTTGGTAATACACTTTAAAATGTCGCAAAATGAACTGGAAACCCCAGTAGCAAGAGATATCGGCTAAATTTCGGCCTAATACAAGAATTGTCGGCAAATGATGAGTAGTCGAATGGAGAGCTTCACATAATATCGTCTGAACAAAATCTAGCGATTTATCTAGACAATGTCGTGGGAAGACATCGGCAGGAAATCGTATTATTACTACAAGTCAATTAATCGGGCTTTATTCGTATGCATGTAATCGGCCGGCAATCGGAAAGTAATGACAAACGAATCTTTTTACTGAGGTGTTATTGTTTGTTTCCGCTGTATAGATACCCCCTGCAGTGATGATAGGGGATGTGTGTCACGTGAATAAACTGTCTAATGAACTACAATATCTTATCTCCCTCCCGCTCAAAATACGTTTTCACGTTTCAAGGACATCATTTCTAAATGGACAATCGGAGGAATATAAGGGAAAAAAATACTTTCCAAGAAATGTTCTTTGGTGAGAATACATTATTATTTACAAATAAGTAAACTTAAATATCTTAAAAACTTACAGATAGAAGGGCAATTAGTGTAAGAGTAAACTAACAATTTAAAAGCGTTTGTTTGTTCTTTATTTCTTTTTTTCAATAATAACGTATAGACTTTCATACTTAAAATTATATTTAATAAAATGATTAGAGATATTAGCTGTTTTGTTGATTTAGATAACTAAATTAAAAATTATAAGATCTGAAATTTAGATTATATCAGATAATATCTGAAATTTAGACTATTACAAGAACAAACTATTTGCTCTAACTATATTTTCTTAGTTATGAATTAGAAATTTTTGATTTAAAAATTAATTTATTTAGAAATACTTCAGGTAAAGTTATTGTATAAACTACAATGAAGTTGATCATCTTTTTTTCCCCAAAAAAGTAAAAAATTTAATTTTATACCTTTTAAAAGTTTTTAAAAATGTCTGAACATTTTTTTTAATTAAAATTATTATTAGATAAATAAATTGAAAATTATAAGATCTAAAATTTAGATTATATCAGAAATTTAGACTATTAAATCAAAAAACTATTTCTTCTGAATGTATTTTCTTAATTATGAATTAGAAATTTCTGATTTAAATATTAATTTATTTAGAAATAGTTCAGATAATGTTATTGTATAAATTATAAAGAAGTTGATCATCCTTTCCCCCCCTAGATAGTGAGAAATATAATTTTATACATTTAAAAAGTTAAAAAAAGATGACTGAACAATTTTTTTTTATTAAAATAATTATTAGATGGATAAATGAAAATTATAAGATCTGAAATTTAGATTATATCAGGATAATGTCTGAAATTGTCTGATAATGTCTGAAACTATTATAACAACAAACTATTTGGTCTAAATGATTGTTTCGTAGTTGTGAATTAGAAATTTCTGATTAAAAAATTAATTTATTTAAAAATAATTCAGAAAATATATTTGATAAATTATAAATAAGTTTATTATCTCTTTTTTTTCAAATAGTGATAAATTTAATTTTATACCTTTTTAAAAGTTGAAAAAATGACTTTACAATTTTTTTAATTAAAATAATTATTGGATAAATAAATTGAAAATTATAAGATCTGAAATTTAAATTATATCAGGATAATGTCTGAAATTTAGACTATTACAACAACAAAATATTTGCTCTAAATGTATTTTCTTAGTTACGAATTAGAAATTTCTGATTAAAAATTTAATTTATTTGGGAAAGAAAATCGGATAATGTTATTGTATAAACTATAAAGAAGTTGATCTTTTTTTTTTCTTCAGATAGTGATAAATTTCATTTTATAGATTTTGAAAGTAAAAAAAAAAAAAAAAAAAAAAAAAAGACGGAAATTTTCTTTAAATTAAAATAATTATTTAGATATTGAAAAAAAGATAAAAAGAAATTTTTTCCATACATAACCAAAATTTAATGAGACGCTTTAAATGATAGAATTTTCACATCTAGGACGCAATGTTAAATGAGAATATTTTACATTGTAAGATGCAAAAATTATCAAATTAAAATGTATCAAAGTTCGTTTTAATTCAAACAATAAATATTGTTAGACGGAAATATTTTCCTCTATAAAATACAAAAATGTTTTCGTATCGAGGGCGTAATTAATTAAAAGGTAAGACATTTTGTTTAATTTAAATTCTAAATATTGCTGATCTTGGGATGAATATTACAGTTAATTATTCTTTGTAAGATACAATAATATTTGTATATCAACAGTGTGAGTCACTTATAAGCAAGAACATAATTTTTTAATTAAATGTAATTTTATTTGTATCTTACAATAAAAAATTAATTGTAATTTTAATTGTAAAATTATTTAACAGCAATATTTTGACTTTAAACAAAACAAGATTTATTACATTTCAATTAGTTACATCCTCGATATGGAAATATTTTTGCATCTTATAGGGGAAAATGTTCCCAATTAACAATATTTATTTTCTGAATTAAAACGAATTTTTTTACGTTGTAAATACTATTTTTGCATCGTACAAATTCTTCCATTCGATATGATTAGCTAATCGGCAAAAGATCATATGATATTGAAATGTACTCGGTAAAAGATTACCAAGTGACCAAATTATCGAAAACTAATACGCAAAGGCTTCAAAACCGACACAATTGTAGTCGGGAGGCGATGCTCGAAGGGTGATTTGTCTTGCGGACAAGAAGTCATATCTGCCGACCCCAGAAAATGAGATCGCCAGGACGAAATATAGTCGAGTTAGGACTTTCGGCGGAAGTTCGGCCAAGGATTATTTGCTGTTTGGGAAAATACTAAAAAAAAAATTACCCTAATTTTCGTTTCTTTTTATTTCATAAAACGTAAACGTACTAAATTTGGGAATATGTATATTATTTATAATAGTATAGTACGCAAAATTATACGTTTTGCCTAAATTTATATAAAATAAGCTTTTAAATTGTATATTATGAACTATAATTAGATTTTTTATGAACTACTAAAATAATATGTATTTTTTTTACTTTACAGAAACTAATAACATTATAAGTAGTAATAATAGACTAAGAAGAATCGTATTTGAGGCTTAAAGACAATTTATTTCATAACCATCTTGAAAAGGACTTTACATAAATAATTGTCACCTAAATGGCTGATAAAAATATTCACCCATTCGTGCGTAGCGCCCTATATTTTGTACTTTTAAAAAAATAATAAGAAATAGGCTTGAACATATAATTTCACGATTAAAAAAAAACGTATTTCAAAGAAGGGTACTTTTCGGTTAGCCGGGCGCTAGTGTTATCTATACATATATATATATGTATATAACATGCATATGTATATATATATGTGTGGATATATATATGCATAGATAACACTGGCGCCCGGCTAACCGAAAAGTACCTAAACCCAAATATGAAACCCTAAGATTATGACTTATTTATTTGGATCCTTGATAGAAAAAATGCAAAAAAACTTCTATTTTACATTTCGCCATCTTGAAAAATGAAAAATCTATAAACACCGAAATAATCCTTCATTTAAGCAAATAAATATCCATCTTATGCTGTCACCTCTCGGTAACAGGTAAAGACATTTATAGATAATTATTTCATATACTTTTCATGTTATTAAAAAAAAGAAAATTACACAAATTTATTAAAATTCGAAGCGTCCCAAATATGGGACGCTAGCCAGAAATGGATGAAATACAGTTAATATTTTATAAGTGAGTTATGATAAAGGTAATAACAAAGTTA
Source organism: Maratus speciosus (assembly GCA_963932465.1). NCBI lineage: Eukaryota > Metazoa > Arthropoda > Arachnida > Araneae > Salticidae > Maratus > Maratus speciosus. Next base: position 138,076 of record CAWVRF010000513.1, on the reverse strand, counting down.
TTTTTTATGACTATAGGTGGAATATCCTACAATTTTGTTTTCAAATGTGTCATGCGTTTTCCCAATTGTTAACTTAAATCTTCTTTCACGTTATTAAACGGTTATGTTTTGTTATAGAATTGTGAATGTGTTGGAAAGTGTTTCATGCTTGATGCTTAATTTTTCTATCTTTTCTTAAATTGCTATAAAATTTAGCCATTAAATATGTACACTCGTCAAATAAAGGTAAAAAAGAGTCGGTACTACTTGATTATGATCATCCCGTCGACCAAAAAATTATTGCCAAACTATAAGATTAAATGCAATAATGGATGATCGTAAATGTCACATTCACTTGACATTAAACACATTATACGTGTTTGTTAAATTATCAAGGGATTTTTTAATCGATTTTTTATTTGAATTTTTATTAATGTTTTACTAATTTATTTGTTTTTCGTTATTTAAAATAAAAATAACAGTTTGTTTAATTTGGCTATTTGTATAATTTGGCGAAATTCATCGACGGGATAATCAAGTACATAGTACCAAAAAAGAAAACACTTTATACTTTTTAATCGAAAACATGTCATAAATGAAAACGAAAAAATCAATTTGATTGAATTAAGCTTAGGCGGCGATCTCCATGTTGATTCTTTAATACCCGTTTGAATTATCAATATCAACACCCGATTTCGAGTTCTCTCGTATCTCCACCTATGCAATATATGAATTTACATATGCCATTTCTAGCATAACGAAAAAGAGCCGGTGCCTTTTTCGATTTCCTATAAAAAGTAATAAGGAAATAGAAGAGAAATACTAGGAAAATTATTACTACGCTATCATTTTAGTAATTACATTTTAAAGCAGATGAAAACGATGGATAACTACACAGACGGAACCAGAAGTTTTCTCCAACACCCAGTGTACTAACGGTATTTATAAATACCACTGAGTAATTCAACTGTTAATCAAATACATACACCGTTCACCTAAACTAGCTAGTCAAATTGTATTCTAAAATCATAATGAACACATAAAAAAATCCAACACTTATCTTATATCCTTTACTGAGTTTGCAGCAAGACGAGCCTGACAATCTGGACAAAATATTGGCACAAAACACATCGACTGTTTCAAAGATAGCCTCCTTCCTTGCCAAAATAACAAACCTAGAACTACTGCTGCCGTGTATCCGGATAAAGTGGAATTAAAAGAGTGTTTTTGCAAAGTACCATTAGAACATTAGTAATATTCACTATGGGATGAAAGTTTAAAGTGAGTGGTACTTATATGTACCGTCAGTAAATAAAGGGGTAACCTCTTGAAGGGAGATATATATGAAACGATAAAAGCTAAGCCCCTTTTTAAAACTTAAAAATCCCCTTTTTGCCCCTTTTAAAATTTGAAATCCCGTTTTTAAAAACAGAAATTTAAATTTATAAATTAAAATTAAAACTTTTTAAATGCTTTAATAATTTTGTCTCAATTGATTGAATGAAGTTTCCCCTGTTAAGTCAGTTTTTCAACATCGCATCTTATAACTTTCAAAGATCGTTTTGGCCCATTTCATAAGAATACTTTTGCTGAGGAAAGTGCAATTTTAAAGTCGGGCTGCATTCAATCGGCCGATCAGGAGCCAATGCCTTTCGCCCGGGCAATCAATCATTCAGCTAGCGACCAATTAAATTTTAAATACGCCTCCTTTGACTTCAACGTCCCCTAGCAGGAATGATGCAAAATACCTCGTACTTATACCGCTGCACGGGCGGCAAGAGAGGCTTTTTACCATCTAAGCAATGCTTTAAGTCCACGCAATTTTGTTCTCCAGGTATCGCTTTTCGATACACCTAACTCCCGATCCCGATGTCCATAAAGAAGTAAAGTAGCAGCTCTCAAGCCAAAAGGACCTGATTTCTCAAAAGGATGTACTGAAGATTAACAAATCAGGTCCCCGAAAAAACTGTATCTTCCTTTAATCAGACACGCATCTTATCAGATTTTTATTAGCTCCCGGATCAACCCTCACGACCTGCGACTACAGAGCTATGATAGAAACTCCGAGGAAGCGATTCCAAATCGGCAAGGACGCATCTGCCGTCCGCGCCCCTGCCCCCATCGGCACAATCGACACCGAACAGACCGTAAGGCATGGTGACGTCACGGCGACGTCGTTGTGAAGTCACACTGTGATTTTGTGACCGTCGATGTGACGTCACGTGACGTCGATGTGACGTCATAGTGACTAGAATGCGAGGTCGTTATGGCCGTTTTAGAGGTCGTTTGTGACGTCACATTGTGACCACTCTGTGAAGTCACGGTGTGACAAATTTGTGAAAAGTGTGTCATTTGGGACTATTTTGGCATTAACTTTGTGACGAACCTGTGACGAAAGTGACAATGCTTTGAAGTCACATTGTGACCAATTTGTGAAATATGTGTCATTTGTGACGAATTTGTCATAAACACAGTGATGATTTCAAATGAAAATCAAATTTCAAATTAATTGCTTAAAAGGCGCAAAGGCGAACATAGTGAAAAAGATTCCATGCTGGGACTCGAACCCGGGCCATGAGTATAGCGCACTGACATTCTACCGACTAAACCACATGGAACGATATTGCATACAATATTTCAAATGAAAATCAAATTTCAAATTAATTGCTTAAAAGGCAATTTTAATTTGAAATTTGATTTTCATTTGAAATACTGTATGCAAGGCGAATGTTTCTCTCTGGAAAAATTTCCAAGCATTAATATAGTTTCAATCGATGCTGGATTTAATTAAGTTTCGTGTTTGCTCCATGACGGTGGCTCACGATAAATATTCCATCTTGTGCTGCGTTTGTGGCCTTGCCAACATGTAATAGGGAGAAATTTTCCAGGCTGGGTGTATCGTTCCATGTGGTTAATCAGTAGAATGTCAGTGCGCTTTACTGATGACCCGGGATCGAGTCCCGGCGTGGAATGTTTTCACTATGTTGGCCTTTGCGCCTTTTAAGCAATTAATTTGAAATTTGATTTTCATTTGAAATATTGTATGCAAGGCGAATGTTTCTCTCTGGAAAAATTTCCAAGTATTAATATTGTGATGATTCTTGTCATAAACACTATGATAATTTTAAAGTAAAGTTTTGTTTGAAATATAAAGTCTTATCTTTTTACCGTACTTTTTAGCAAGATATCCCTATTTTGGAGTCCTATTCTTCTAAAATATTTTTAATTTTCCATTTAAAAAACAATCCTTATCAACTGACATCTTTTTTTATTAAGTTCTAAGCTTGATCTTGAATTCAAGCTTAATATTAAGAATGTGTAAGCTTTTTAATTTTTTGTGATTTGTCATTGCTTTACTAAATACGAACATGGAGTCTAACGGACATTAATACAACTGTTATTTATAGAACGACATGATAAGCCCTATTTATTTAAATTTTTTATTCCCGTATATATTGTATTTTGTGAATATGAGCTAATTAGATTTGGTATGTTTTATAAGAAAAGACTGATCTGGGAAATAGAAACAACAAGTAAGATATATCATGCGTTAAGCCTAGATTATAAAACACTTTCCAACTCCTCCTGAATGTTTTAACAAGACATCGGGGGAAATAACGTAAACAAGATAACTAACTAAACATGAAAACGCATAAAACATTTGAACATTTTCAGCAGTTACCATCCATAGCCAAATATGTTTTCCAATTCTTTTAAACAGTCCTGTATTTGATCTGTAGATTGATATATATACTATATAATGGAAAAATTTAGTTTATCAAGGAAACGCATAACAGGTTGAAATTCTCTTTCAGCAATTTATGCTAATATATGGAAACATACTTAAGTAATTTTGTACAGCCCTGTAGTTTACCTAGAACCTTTATTACACACCACTATTTAGTTAAAATTTAATTCAAACTAAAACACTTTTAAAACTGCTGAAATCACATTTCCAGAAATTATAATTTATAGACGGCAACGTATCCAATTCTTTGCGTGACCCTGTATATCATTTTATCTATATTCTACAAACATTTCTTAGTAAATTAAATACAGTGCAGCGTAAAAATGCATAACTTATTTAAAAACCACCTTTAAGCAATACCCAGTAACTCTTACGAATACTTTTGTATAGTCCTGTATATGAATTATAGCATATATATATACACCATATACTTTGCATAAATGTAGTGAATCATAAAAGCGCATATCATAATTAAAAATGCATTTCCAGCAATCATCGCTAATGAACAGTACTTCGGATACAATATAGTATCTGAAATATCTTGTGTGTCCCTGTAAATGCTATATACACTTCGTATTATACATGAAATAATTCATAGTATGCAAACCTCAACGACGTATATCAATTTCATTACATATCAAATAGATTAACATAAATATAGTACGCCGCAAACAATTCTCTCCACCCCTATATCATTATGTATTGGAATTCCTTTTTTAGCCCTGTAAATAAACAATAACTATTCTCTGCATTGCATATTCTACGGAATGCACATTTTAGTGCGCTTCATAAATGCATATCAATTTTATTCTGTTTGAAAGCGTGTAAAATCATTAAAAATCATTTGAAACGATTTTTTCTCCCACAGGCCGTAATGTAATGGAATACTTTTGACTGTCCCTATAAATGAACTAAACATGCTACAAACTTCATTACAAATAGGGACCTTGCTATGGTAAACGTCAATAACATACAAAAATTTCAAGTCAATCCGAGTATATTTACGCGAGTTAGAGCGCGGACAGACGGCCAAACAAACCGAAGTCATAAACACTTTTCAACGTTATCGGGCCTGAAAAACACTTTATTTCAATGCTTAAATATTATTTTTTATTTTTTAATGCCAATAAAATAAATGTATTGAAAACGTAGAAAATGAGTTTACAATCAAAGAAAATTTAATAACTGATTCTGAATGTCTACAATTAAATGTTTGATTAAAATCACAAACAGCAAAAAAAAAAAAAAAAAAAAAAAAAAAAAAAAAAAAAAAAGATTAAATAGAATAAAAAAAATAAATATATCAATTTGAAAAACACTAAATAATTAGTATTTATAATTGTACTATTAAGCAACAACAAACTACAATAGATGAATTAAATGCATTTAACAATTTCTCAAAAATCTTTCCCATATGTTATAAGGAATTCCTACTATTTTATAATTTTGGCAAATGTTAAATCTGAAAACATTGGTACGAAGATTTAAGATTTTAAATACTAATTTAAAATATTATTAACAATGAAAAAAAAATCTTTCAAAAGTTTCACTACTACAATATGTAAAAAGATATTTTCCCAGTATAATGTTAATTTCAAAATTGAAACAGTTTCCTAATATCATTATAATCGAGTATCATATTTAACTCCAAAATATTAATGACGATAAATACTGTGTTGGAATCAGTCTCTGCATCAGCTTTTTTTTCCCCTTCTAGCGATGGCAGATTAAGATAATTTACAGCATCGAATCGGAAAGGAATTGCAGATCAGTCTCATTGCATATAACATACTACAACTTATTTAACTTTAATCTATCAAACGGGAATAAAAAATTTAAATGAAATAAGACATACCTTTTAAGTTCCATAAATAGTTTAATAATATCCGTGTTTTATCCTAAATTGTCAGACATATTTCTGACAAAATGACAAAATTGTCAGACATACTTCCGCGTCAAAAGTTCTGATCCTTATTTTATTCTGCGGTTTAATGGAGCGCAGACGATAGCGCACGCGCAAGCAGGTGCTTATACTGTATTATTATAATTTTTGTCTGTAATGAAAATTTTCTATTTGAATGAAACACCTGCCTTTTTTCTTTCTTTTTTTTAAAAGTAAAGTTTGTTTTACACGTAATAAATACAAATTAGGCATCTTAATAAATGAAAAGAGAGTATACAGGATAAAAAAAATTTCTTTGTCAATCTGTCATTTTTTTTATATTCATTTTCTGTAGAATAAAACTATTTGTAAAATAGCTTTTTTTAAAGTCGTATTTCTAAAACACGAATTTAAAATATGAATCATTATATCATGGGTTTTGTATAAAATTTGTATAAATATTTTTTCGGAAAATGCTAATTTTATTTAAAAAGTCTGAAAGAAGTAGAATTTATTAAAAAATAGTTATTTAAAATAGTTAAACACTAACAGGAAAAAATATGACTTGAATGCAAATTCTAAAGCAAGAAATGCATATATGACTAAACTCTGAATACTCTTTCTACGTGCTCATTAAAAGCTGCAGACTTAACTGTAACAGAAAATTTTAGTTTGAAACCACAGAAGTGTTTCGAATAACACTCATCGACAAAAAAAAAAAAAAAAAAAAAAAAAAAAAAAACTTCCTCCCTGCAAACTAAATATGTAAAGTGTACAGATTTAATATTCCTAATTCTAAATATGTTATCCAAATTGCTTCATAACGTACCATTTTTCCGAGAAACACTTTTATAATAATAACAATCGGTGAAGGATTAAATTGCAATGGTAGATAAAATTGAAATCATAAAAAAAGTATACATCACTGTCTTAGATAACAAATTGATAAAATATAGCATGAAAATCTAGTTTGTTGATACTTGTACCGTGCATTTTCCTTTTTATGCCCCCCCCCCCACCTCTTTTCGTGTTCGAATTTACTATTTCCTATCCACTAATATGTTTTCATTCCTTATGTTGCTGTAACTCGGGCATGTTTAAAATATTTCTGTTCATTTTCAAAGATTTTTGATGTTCATATTTTTGTCACACTGTGACTTACAATATGGTGGTTTTTTCGTCACATATGTGAAGTGACGTACGTTACATGCAGTGACATAACAGTAACGTCACAATTTTTTTTTTTTTTTATTGCCAGAAAATATAATTTTACATAAATAACATGTTTTGAATATTTTTTGTAATTTTTTAAATTTTTCTAAGAAGTTCACATCTCAGTCACAATGTGACATCACTGAGTGGTGGCATTTTGGTCACAGATGTGACGTGACCACAGTGACTCACAGTGACGTCACAACGACGTCACCGTGACCATGCATGCTATGAGGGGAGGAAACACAAAGGGAGTAGAGCGCGAAATCATTACATACATATTTTTTTTTAATGAGAAAAAAAGGACATAATTTATTTTTTATTTTTTATTTTAATAGAAATTCGAAAAGCGAAAAAAGGGAAAAATAATAAGAATTAAAATAAATTAAAAAATAATTCTACTTCTCTTGTTGTGGGATTCTGTAGTGAATAAGTTATAAAATTTTTGTTACTTTGTTATTTGCAGTAATTATAAAAAAACTAAACGTCCACATATGTGACCAACGGCATGAAGAAGTTAAAGACAGCGTTATTAAAAAAAAAAAATAATGAACATGACACAGTGGACCTTTGGAATTGTTCAGTTATCAGAAATTAAATTACCCTCTCTCCCCAAATATATATAAAGAGCAATTCCACAGAAAATTATCTTTTTTTTTTTTTTTTTTTTTTTTTTTTTTTTTTTTTTTTGGGTGGGTGGGTTGGGGGGGGGGGATAAAATTTATAATATGTTTAAGTTAAGGGTATGATTGGAAAACTTGATATTTTTATATTCTATAATAAAATCGTAATAAAAAGGCATTGTAAATTACTGTTTGCAAACCAAGTTAAGTACCAATATTGTCTTTGTAAAGACATAATGTTATGTCAGTTGCACAATAAAAGTTACGTCAGTTACACGTGTAAATGCCATTTTTTTTTTCACTATTCAGAAATTAATTAAACAAGTTACTGTTATAATTTGGCATTACTTAAAATGTTGATAACATTAAATCGCTTTTTTTAACGGGATAGTTTTGATAAATTTTACACTTCAATGAAGGCAGAAAAAATGTTTGTATATTGTATGTTACGTCAGTTACAGAATTTTGAATTGCAATTTTTGGGACTACAAGAGAGATTGAAATAATTTGTAGGTATTTGGGTATTAAGTCTTTAGTAAGAAATATTTTAAATTGTAAAAATTTGTTCTAGCTTTATTAGAAAATTTTCTACATAGTTTTGAAAACAAAATTCGATGATCAAATGCTACGTCAGTTGCGATGGAATTGCGCTGAAAGAATAAAAACCCTTTTTAAATTCAAAAATTAAATTAAATTTGAAAAATTTAAATTAAAATCCGGAGTCTCTTTCATCTAACTTTAAATCTCATTCTAAAACCAGTTTTTCCCCTTGTAACTTTGTTCCCAGCAATGCATCTTATTATTTTTAGATATCATTTTCAGTCGATCTTTAAGAGTAAAAATAGCTGAGTTGCAAATTTTGTAGCCATATATGATTAACTCATCCAGAGGGCGAACCAAACACAGTTCTGGCATCTGAGCCCGGACAATCAATCAAAAGCTAATCAACCAATTAAAGAAATGTTCCTCCCATGTTTACAACTGTTCCCTCTGATGGATAATATGACAAGCCCCAAGATATTAGCCAACGCGCGCGCCAAAAAGTGGAGAATTTGTAGATTTGAGATGCCTGTAAAACCTATGGCCATATAACTCCTGAAATCAGCTACGTAAGTGGCTCGAGGAACCTCCGACCGGAGTCACGAATCGGACTGTAAGATGAACAGCGAAATAAATGAGTTCGATCCACCAAGAGGTTCCCGAGTACAAATTATTTATTCCACAAGTTCTGTCAACCCCAAGATGTCTTTATATATGAAAAGCTGGCTGTACGGTCACCAGCCGAGAAAATGAACGGGTCGCGATACCTCTACAGGTCAGGGACGCTCTATGTATTATAAAAAGGGCGGTCATAAAAAAAAATTCCCCGATATATGAACCGCCACCGGCCTAACCGCTGAAAAAATCGAACAGAAATTTCAGATATGGGAGACTAGGGAAAGTTGACCATACGGGTTGCTTGACCCACCCATCAGTTTTCATATTTAAAAGAATTTCAGAGTTTTATCGATAGGTGTCAACCAAAGCTTCCGGAATGCTCAAACAATAATCTCTGTTTCACACAGATAATCGAAATAGGTGTAAAAAAAATGAATTGTGAGGGGTTTTCAACCTAAAAGTTGTGTTTTTAGAAATATTTTGTAAGCTTTTTTCAGATAAAATATATCACAGAAATTTAAGTAAGAAGGTTTTAAGTAATGCAGAAATATCGAGCTTTCATTCCAGGCAGAAATATTATACAGTAAGTTAGGCTTAATATAACAATGTGCTGTTCTTTAGAAAAAGGCTATGTGGGGAGGCTTGACCAGTCAATGTGAGGGACGGTTGACCAGATGTTCAAGGCAATTCACGACGGGAAACGAGAATTCTCGTTTTCATTCAAAATACTTCATTGACTAAGGCATGGCTTCTACCTTACAGAAAATGCATTTATATCATGTTGTCCATATTTTTTTAGATTGTAAGACATTTTATATTAAATTCGTTCATTGAAAGATACTTTCCGAAGCATAAACTTGGGAAACCTATCTAGAACACCAATTTACTAAAGACTTTCAGAACAGGGAGGAGCTTCTGCTGTTTTAAAATTCAGGTTTCATAAAAATTGTCCGTCGGCAATGTGTTAATTAACGGGTTTTGGAAATCTTTTTATTATACACTGTGCATAATGAAAGATTAATGGTTATATATAAAAATACATGTACATTTATTCTGCAAAGGTACATAGCATAATAATTAAATAATTAATAATTAATAAGTAATAATTAAAGCATGTCACATAAAGTTATTTTGCTTTTTCTTAACTGATTTTATTTTTCTTCACAAATATTTCAATATAAACCAAAGTGGGTCAAGCCTCCCATATAGTGGATCAACCCTTCCGTATGTGGGGAGCCTTGACCCATTATTTTTTCATGATTAAAACCAATCATTTTTCAAATTTCTTATATATTACACTTATGTAGCAATTTTATTTTGATAACTGACTGTATAACAAATAAAATGATACATAAAGATTTATTCTACTTTCATTATTTAAAAAATAAAAAATCATTTTGTAAAAAGTGGGTCAACCCTCCCTAGTCTCCCCTATAATTATTTGAAGGTATGCGCTCAAGATCGTGATGATTTAAAACAACAGAGCTCTGGCGGTTACGGTTACAGGAAAAAAATTCGAAATTTTCGAATAACAGCACCCATTTTTTTCCTGAGCAAATTCACCAGGGCATTGAAAAACCATAAATGGCGTTGGAACGATACACGTACGATGAAAATTGCTGGCGTAAAATAGTTGCAAAAAGACCATTGCGAGGAACGAAGGAGGGGCTACAAGACATGTTTTTCAGCAGCTGAATTTTTTTTATCACTTGTGAACTGAGCAATATTGTAAGATTTGTTTCAAAATGTGTTTTTGAGTTATGTTTGTGTACGCATCGTGAAAATAAAAATTTAATCATTTGTTTTAGATTGCTGAATATTACATTGCATTGGAACTGGTTAGGATTGAGTGCCACGATATTACACCGACAATTTTAGTAATACGTGAATCGTTCCAACGCCATTTATTGTTTTCCAATGCACTGATGAATTTGCGCAGGAAAAAAAAAAGGTGTTGCCCTTCGAAAATCTCGAAATTTTTTCAATGTAACCGTAACCGCGAGAGCTCTATTGTTTAAAATCATCACGATCCCGAGCGCATACCTTCAAATAACTAAATCTGAAATTGCCTTTCGATTGGTTGAGCGGTTAGTGTCGCTAGGAGTACATTATAGGGGAAGTTTGCTTATGACCACCCTGTATATAGATATACATATATATATTTATTTATAATCAGATTGAACAGTAGTCGTATCGCTATCCCTTTTTCTTTTTTCCCAGGATATTTACGACACTTGACTTGGCAGTGCTACTTACTATTTAAAAATATTACACGGCTTTGTTTCATATTATTAATTGTACTGAAAAAACAGAATCACTCGGGACTGGAAAAATTCCATTTTAGAGAGATTTTTCATCTTATCAGGTGCAATTGTATGATATTCTGTTAAGATTTAAATTTAAAACAGGATTCAGCTATAAACAGGTTCCGTGTCCACGGGGTTCACGGTACACTATATTGCCAAAGGTGACCGGTCACTTGTGATTTTAGATGTTTTGTTAAATATCTAGAAAAATACATGAGGAATTAAACTGAAACTGCAGGTGTGTAAACAGTACAATAATAAGTGTATAAGTCAATAATAGTATAAGTCATATATTTATATATAGTAGTACGTGCAATATTGTGAACGCTATCTTAGCACTAATCAACAGATATTTGATACAACAACTCATATTTTTGTTTCTTTTTGGGAACAACGGACTTCGAGCTTATTCTATCGACAATAATTTTCAGAATTTTCAAGCTATGATTTTGAGACTTTCACAAAAGCTGCCCTATATACTTAGCTAACACATTATGCACATTATATTTTGATTGCGTTCGCGCATGCGCTGTGAAACATCTTTTAGTAAACCTGCTCATTTTTCGTCCAATTTTTATTATTTTTTAATTCTAATTGCAGAGTATTGTGTACAGTGTTGTTTGTCATATGCTTTGAAAAGAGCTTTTTTTATATTATGAACTCTTTAAATTATATGCAAAAAACTTGGCGAAATTTGAGACTGTTTTTATAAATACCCTAATTTCTTTACGAGTATACATGCTACCCTCATAAAAATGAACACAGTATATTACAATAAGCCATTTATTAATAATATTGAGTTTGAACGCTTTTGCTACATTAGTTTTTACAGGGTTATCCAAAAGATATTTGTTATTTTTCAATTTGTTGACGGTTCCCTGTGGGGTTTCGGGAAAACAATCTTCGCGGAAATATATGACCTATAATATACTGTTTACACACCTGTTGTTTCAGGTTAATTCCTCACGTATTTTTCTAAATATTTAACAAAACGTCTAAAATCGCAAGTGACCAGTCACCTTTGGCCATATAGTGTACATTAAATAAACAATATATTTGGAAATAAATGTTATAATGGTGAAATGTATATGCACAGGGTGTCCAGACCTTCTTTGTCTTACCTCTTAATGTAATAGGGTATTTTTACTAAATATAACTTATAGGACCGAGGGGGGGGGTTATAAAAATTTAAATTTCGTATTTTTTTAAAGAAATGTTTTTGTTCACCCAAATCGCTTTTAAAATACTTCTTTACATCATTTAAAATATTTTTGCAATTGAAACCATATGTCTATGTCTAACGGTTTAGGAATTAGCCATTGGACACCGTTGAGAATGGACACCCTGTATATTTTCAGCTGATAAATCATAAGATAATTATCTCATCTTTAAATAGATATCCCATTGGTTTAAGTTTTGCTTGTGATAATGTGACAAAACGTTTCGCACGCGTTATTGCAATATAAAAACTAACACAAAAATTTGATTCCCTGTAAGGGGTTTCAGGACTCTTAAAATTGGAAAAAATAAAAAAGGAGAACATTTTCAATATTTAATATCTTAAAACGTATTTAATTTTAACACACAATTTTAATTGGTATGAAAGATATAAGTATGTTCTTTCCTTTCAACTATTTAAAAAATTGCAAGATGCAGAATTAGCATTTATAGGGGGCTCCCAAACTGTCAGACACTTGAACAGTAGAAAATCGGCATAACAGCTTACGCGCTGGATTACAAAATAAATATTGCAACTAGAATGAAAATTTTACTGCCTACTTATACTTCAGATTGTAATAATTACCTTGAATCTAAATAAATCTGTATTTAAAGCATTTTTTTAATTTTTAATACAAGTTGTATTTATTGAAAGAAAAATTTAGAAATTTTCAACACTATAATCACAAAAAAAAAAAAAAAAAAAAAAAAAAAAAAAATGAACAATAAAGAGGATATTTTAGATTCCATTTATATAGACTAAAATGCAACATATGTTTTGAAAATTTCATGAAAAAATATTCAGAAGTTTTTGCGATAGCGTGTGCGTTATGCCCAAAAACGTCATTTGCAGAAAATTGACTTAAAAGTTTCGGAAACGCCGCTTGAGCTACTGAGCGGGTATAATTCTAAAAGACATAACTTCTGTTCTAATAGGAATTTCAAGGAAAGAATTATATCAAAATGTTCAGAAAAGTAAGATTTTTACATCTAAAAAAATTAAAATTTCGAAAATTTCAAAACTTAAAGAGTTCTGAGATCCTTTAAATCCATTTCTTCATCGTATTTTAATGTAATAACACTAAAATAATAAATAATGATTACTGTTCAAATGTCATAAAGAGATTGAAATCTAACAAAAATTAAATGATCTTTGATGGCATTTATCATAAGCGTAAGCTGATATGGCAAATTTTTTTTATCAAAAATTTGTCAGTTGACTTTACGCTGTTAGCAGTAGATAAGCCGTTGCTCTTATCTGTTACTTTTCCGCATTTTTTTTATCAGAATTCGAGCATTATTTATATTTTACACGCAAAATAATGCTTTTTGAAAATAGTAACTTGTGAGTTTTGATAACCGCAAACAAAATATTGAAAATAAAATTCAGAAATGTACATAGCAAAACCTGTTAAAACGGAAATTGAAATTCTTCCAAAGGGGAAAAAATGTTCCTAGTATAAAGTAGACATACAATTATATATGTTACGACGATACCTTTTAACACTTGCCTAAAACCAGAAAATCTCATGGTATCTTGCAATTGCATTTTCGCAGATTTTACTATATTTTTATGTGTTCAAATATTCTGTTCAAACGAAATTTATGTTCGAATAATTTTCGTATCAGAATTGATCGTGCAATTTGAGTGAAGTACCTAATGCTATGGCATGCTTCTCTCAAACAGAAATGAATTAGTGATGCAACGAATAGTGGCTTGGCCGAGTAACTGAATATTCGGGCAAGTTACAGCCGAATATTCAGCCTATTCGGCCGCCGAATAGTAAGTCATAAATTCTCATTTAAACCAAAATACTATACATTGATACCTTCAAACAGTTCTTCTTAAACGTACTCAGCTTTAAAGATAATTAAAAACAAAAGTTAAATTAGTTTAAAACTGACAAAAATATCTGGCCTTTAAATAGCAAAATATTTTATAAGAAAAAGCTTTGAATAATTATTACAATATACTTCAGTTTTTAAGAGGCTTTAATAATTAGATAACTTGAAGACCTTTATTTTTTACCCGACTGAAAAGAAGGGTTATGTGTTTCATGCGTATCTGTGTATGTGGATTTCTTTATACCCTCGAAACATCCCAACGGCTGGATGGATTTTTATGAATGAGGTCTCTATCGATTCGTCTTAATCTTCCGATGGTTATAGGATAGGCTTTGTTTTTATAAATTCAAAATTGCGGCCGTAAAATAAAAAATGGCGGTAGAGACGAAAAAAAAAATTACGCACCCTATTGAGTGGCCTTTCATTGGATAGGTCTTTCAAAATGAAGACGATGTTTCATTGACATTTTGTAGTCAGAAGCTCCGCTTAAATATTACACAACCTGGAAGTTGTGTACCTTGGATAAGCTACCTTTACTGTAACTCTAACCTTCATAATAGACAACTATAGGCCTCATCAAAAGAGTGTTTGTAGATAGGAACTGATAATTAAACACAATTTAAAAGTCATCAATAGAAGTAAATAAAAAAAATGGTAAGTAATATAAAAAATAGTTTCATATTGATGAGAAATAATTAATTAATTCGCTTTTTACGCAGTCGGGTTTTTTGTTTTTTTAAATTTAATGTATTATTATTTTTATATTAAAACATTTTGTTCACAAGATTTACTAAAGATTATAATTGCTGTTTTAAATCTAATAATAAAATCAGGGTGTATATGCATCATTATATATTTATTAGCAGGAATGACCGGGCTAAGCTCGGTCAAAATTAGCTTTGTTTTTATGTCGATATATTATCCCCACTGAATCATTCTTGCTGCTTTAGATACAATTAGCTTGACCCTGAGCCATATTGACCCAAAATGATCCACTGATCGAATTTTTTCGAACGTGTGACCCAACGTAATGCTCTTCTCGAGTCTGAAAACGATAGAATACAAAATTTAGTGAAAATCGTTAGTCATTTTCTAGATAAAATTAGCTTGACCCACGTTGATCCAAAAATGACCCACTAATCGAAATTTATCGAACATGTGACCTATTGCAATGGTCTTCACGTACTAGGAACGGTATACTAAAAAAAATTGTCAAAATCGTTTGAACCTTTTTGAGATACATTTAGCTTGACCCTGACCCATTATGACCCAAAAGGACCCACTAATAGAATTTTCTTGAGCATGCGACCTAGCCCAATGGATTTCTGGTGTTCAGAAACAGTATAATGCAAAGTTTTGTCAAAATCGTTTGAGCCGCTTTATAGATGCAGTTAACTTGATCCTGATCCACTAGGACACCAAAATGACCCACTATTTGAATTTGCTTCAGCATGCAACCTAGCCCAATGGTCTTATGCCCGGAAAGGGTATAATACAAAATTTTGTCAAAATGTTTTGAACCGATTTTTAGGTACAATTAGTTTGACCCTGACTCATTTTGACCCAAAATGACCCACTAATCGAATTTTCTTGAACATGCGACCTATCCCAATGGTCTTCTCAAGCCTGAAAACGATAGAATAAAAATTTAGTCAAAGTCGTTGGAACCGGTTTCTAGCTTGATCCACAGTGACCCAAAAATGACCCATCGAATTTTCTCGAACATGTGACTTAGCCCGATTGTCTTATCGTAATCCAAAACTGTAGAATATGGAGTTTAGTGAAAATCGTTAGAGCTGTTTTTTAGATAAAATTAGCTTGACTCGCAGTGCCCCAAAAATGACCTACTAATTATCATTTCTCGAGCATGTGACTTAGCCCTAGTAGTCTTCTCGTACCCGAAAACGGTTGGATACAAAATATAGTCAAAATCGATTGAACCGTTTTCTAGATAAAATTAGCTTGACCCACAGTGATCCAAAAATGACCCACTAATCGAATTTTCTCGAACATGTGACTTAGACAAATGGTCTTCTCGTAATCCCAAACTGTAGAATATAGAGTGTAGCGAAAATTGTTAGAGCCGTTTTTTAGATAAAATTAGCTTGATTCGCAGTGACCCAAAAATGACCTACTAATTGAAATTTCTTGAGCATGTGACCTAGCCCAATAGTCTTCTCGTACCCGAAAACGGTTGGATACAAAATTTGGTCAAAATCGATTGAGCCGTTTTCTAGATAAAATTAGCTTGACCCACAGTGACCCAAAAATGACCCACTAATCGAATTTTCTCGAACATGTGACTTAGACCAATGGTCTTCTCGTAATCCAAAACTGTAGAATATAGAGTTTAGTGAAAATCGTTGCAGCCGTTTTTTTAGATAAAATTAGCTTGACCCACTAATTGAAATTTCTCGAACATGTGACGTGCCCCAATTGTCTTCTCGTACCCGAAAACGGTTGGATACAAAATTTAGTCAAAATCGATTGAGCCGTTTTTTAGATATAATAATTTTATTCTGACCCATAATGACCCACTAATCGAATTTGCTCGAATATGTGACCCAGCCCAATGTTTTGTTTCGTGCCCGAAAACGGCGGGATGCAAAATTTAGTCAGAATTGTTAGAGCCGTTTTTAAGATAAAATTTACATACACACACATGCACAAGTTTTGCTCGTATTATAATATAAGATATTACATTATTATGTTTGACCGATTAACTAATGTTTTTTTACTAAGCTATTTTGAAATTGTGCATTATAATTTTCTTTCCCTTTGATAATATTTTATTTCTAATTTTTATATATAAAACAAACACATTTCCTGAAATATATTCCTTATCTCTTTTCTAGATTCGCAAAGTTTTATCTTTAACCCCTTGAGGAGCAAGAAAAAATGTCTCTAAATATTGAATTCTCACCGGAAAAATCGGAAAATTTTATTTTTAAATAAGGAAAAGCAATTTTTGAACGATTTTCCCACAAAGTTAAAATATAAAATTTAGTTAACATTTTCTGGTGAGAATCTTGTTTAAATTAGGTGGGATTCATTTTATCCCACCGCCCCTCAAGGGGTTAATTAAATCAAAACAAATATTCCTCTTAGAAATAACCCCATTCCCTTAAATTTTTTCTTTCCCAACCATTTCACATTTTATAATCTTTTACACTATTCCAAATTTCTTGACAACAAGAAGAAAACTTCGATAAAATTCAAATTAATAAATTTACTTCAAAATTTTAAATTAGATTATTTTTCATGTATTGCACGTTAAGAAAATTCAAAAGATTATTAAATTTATATTTAATATTTGAAATAAAATTGTAATATAAATTTAATAAACATGTCTTTAATGTGTAACACAAATATAAACCTATAGGTATGTTATTTAAAATATATCAATTGATATTGTTTATGATAAATATAAATGATTTTGTTTTAGTATTCGGCTGAGCTATTCAACCAAATGCTATGTATTCGGTCAAACTGAATATTCAACTTTAAGCCGAATAGACCGAATACCGAATATCAACCTGATATTCATTGCATCACTAAAATCAATTGTGTTTTACTTATATTGTGGGATATTGTTCTTGAAAACATTCTTCACAATGTAAGTTTCCATATTCTTCTTCTCGTGTTTTCTTCCTACATATCCATTCTTCCACTTTTTGAAATATAGCATAAGGATATACAATTTTATAGTATAACAATTGTTTTATTTATTTTGGTGGAATTTTCGTTTGTTTTAATGGTTAATAGGGGGAAGAGTAGCCTAATTTGCACCGCCGCTTTAATTGGACCGTTGGCATTCTGCCGTTAATTACAGGAAGAGATGCCATCTACCGCTGAAATCCTACTCATCAGAATGACGTCACTCATGATTAGTAGAAGCAACCGCCTACCACGTGTTGTTTTCAGACAATTTTAAAAAACCTAAAGTTAGCTGTTTTGATCTACTTTTTTCCTACTAAACGTAAATGGATACTTTAAAACTAAGGTAAGTTGTTATGTTTTCATATACATATATAAATTCATCTGTTTATTGCGCATATTTTTCACGCGGATTTGTTTGATTTCGTTTTTGTTCTTAGTCTTGAGATTATCTATTTTAAAAAAGGGCGCAGTTGCCGTAATTGGACCAAATAAAGTTGCTTAAATTGGACCAGATATGTGATCATAAATTTTGAAAAGTAAGTAATGAATTTCGAGGACGGTACGCTTTATACACTATTTTTTTAATTTTTTCTCCTACTTTAATTTTTCTAACTATCTCCATGCAAGTTTTTTTTTTTTTGGTATATCTGGATTAATTTTTTTATACAGTTTAGACATATATAAACATAAAAATATTTGTACATGTTTATGCATTAAATTTTGTTTTCGATTTTTTTTTTATCTTGTATGTATTTGTATTTATTTTCTTTGAATTCTTTATTCCTATGGCGTATTTGGTTTACAGAGTTGAATTCAATCATTTTCCTCCTGGAGGATATTTACGATTCCGTGAGGAAGGGTAGACTTTTTACAGTTAGGGAGGGTGGAATTACATTTTTTTGCCATTAAAACGCATAAAACCTCAAACTTTCCGGGGGGGGGGGGGACTGAATTCAACACTGTTTGAATATATAATGTTTGCGTATAATTAATCATAGCGTATTTTTCAATAGAGCATATTTTTTTAACACTTTTATAATATAATGTTGAAAAAGACACAGGCAAACTGTCTGGAATAAAAAAACAAATAGGTGACAGCAAAATCTGTTAAAGATAGAGGAAATAAAAAGGAGAGAGTAAGTTGTGAAGAAATTGACCTGCAATAAGGCTGCAGCTACAAATCCTCCCCAAAAGCCAAAAAATCATTAGAAATGTTATATCCTTTGCTAAATTTAGTTAAATAAAAGTACAGAGGGAGCCAAAAAAACAGTTGTGTTAACATATTCGCCATATAAAGTAAACCTTGAAACAAACAAACAAAAAACACAAGAAATCGACTAAAAAGAAGCTATCACAGCATAAAAACAATTGGAACATCAAGTTTTAAAAAATAGGCGTACTGCAATTAGAAAGAAAATGATGGAAGGGAAGAACTACAATCATAATGTAAAGAAAACTTCTGTTGCAAAAAAAGTCTAATAGTTCAGAATCTAAAAAGAAAAATCTAGATAGTGATGATTGGTTTTGCCTAATTTGTAAGAAAATAAAACAGCAGAAATGATTCAGTGATCAGATTGCCAAATGCGGTTCCATGTTATGTGCGCTGGAAAAAAACCAATAAACGAAATTCTTGTGTAATCTTTGAATCACTCCTTACATGATATTCAAGTAACTGGCAATTAGTTTCCTAATTTCTATTCTTAATTACTGATAACTTTGATTTATATTTTGAATACATTTTGATTTAAAACAATTACTCTTATTTTCACATATTTGATTTCGTTATATTTCATTGCTGTTATTTTGCTTGATTGTTTCAGTAACCGCAAACTTTGCTTTTAATAAAATTAGTTATATTCCCTCGTCATTAAAACAACCTGATTTTATTGGTCTAATTTAGGAGACTGATGGTCCAACTTAGGCGACCAGTTGCTGAATTTGGACCACTTTTGACAAATGTTTCAAATTAAAATAAAATTTAAGATTTTCAAAAAGAAAATGATCTAAAGTTTTATTTAGTTAGTAGATGAATTGATTCACCCCGTGTAGTGATATTTAGCAGATATTCCAAGAATTAAGTGAGTTACAACTGAAAATAAGTGAAGTGGTCCAAATTAGGCTACTCTACCCTATTTACAAAAGGTTTTTTCTGGATTTGCTGTGTACGGTAGACCAAATTTTGAAAATTCTAGCTTGTTATGGCTTATGCAAGGATGAAACCCTACGTGTAATTTGTGAAACTTAAGGTAATTTGGGACTGATGAAAATTTGGTTCCACAAATATTTCCATTTTTCCAATTTTTAATGCATTTTCAATTCCTTGTTCCTATTGATATGCTTATATGTTTCTAAAATTTATAATGGTTAAAACTTCATTTTTAAATTTTGCGTAAAACTTCATTTATAATTTATATATTCACCATTTTAGATGATCATTTGTAATGGTTCATAATGGATTTATATATATATATATATATATATATATATATATACAGTGCTCAGCAAAAGTTTAGACAATGATCGATTATGCTTCTGTGCTGAGAAATATGTAACCAATTGTTGTAATTCAACTGTCATATATTACTGGGGACTTATCTTTCATACACAAACAATAAATTTTAATTTATACACTTTACATAATATATAATGACCAAAAAAAAAACAAAAAAAAAACAAATTTAACATTGTTGCAAAAGTATAGACAATCCGTCTGTTAACAGAAAAATATCCATAAATTAAAATCGAACTGCACCTACATTGTCTGCTCATAATGCAAAAATGTGACTTTCCATTGAAGAAACTGAATCCTGCATCACTTGGAGGTCTATTTCGTGCCAAATAAGTTTAACATCTGATCGAAGTTCATTTACAGAGGAGTATTGTTAAAAAATTGCATAAACCGTATGAGATATGGTGCCACAAAAGTTTTCGATTGGGTTTAGATCAGGGCTACACGCGGGTCAGTCGAAAATAGTAATATTTTGAGAGTTAAACCAATTTTTTGATTTGTATGCAAGATGAATAGATGCATTATCTTGCTCAAATACATACTTTGCAAGAGGTAAAAGTTCACCAAATGGCTGTAAATTGTTTTCCAATGTATGTATGCAGTCTTACGCAGCTTGGCGACCATTGAGAAACTCCAGAGATACTTGGGAATTAAAACAAAGTGAGTCCCAAATCATCAACCCTTTCGAGGGCAAAGGACACCTAATTTCAATTCCAAAAGTGACAAGAATATTTAATTAAAAGTTTCCTTTTATAATATACGTGAAAATAAGCAATTTCATATTTTCTAATAACTTCGTTTATAAATTCTGGTATCAGTCCATTATTTCATCCGTTTATAAAAAGAATTAGTCCGCGACAGGAAAGGTGTCAATTTGTTGTGAGATTTCAAGGCTGGTTGTTTTATCATTTTCATGTAAAGTAATGTACAGTCGTGGAAAAAAAAAAGTAAACACCCTCTACTAACTCTTCAACAAATTATCGTAGACGAAAGTTACTGGTACCGGACGATTAGAAATAAAGTCTACTTTTAAATGGTGTGCTTAAAATTTGCTTAAGGGGCCATATACATATTAAAACGAATCCAAACTTCATTTTTTTCAATGGCAGTACCCAAATTTAACGAGATATTTCAAATCTTCGGTTCAAACTATGCCTAGAAAACAAATTTCAAGTCATTCGAATGGTAAGTTTTTGAATTATAGACATTCAAAATTTAGTACTTCTAATGTTAAATAACATTTTCATATTTTTATTTATATCTCCTGAAATTATGCTCCTGAAGAGATAATTTTTTGTGCAGCAATAATACTAATATACCCGAACATAAATACGTTGAATTTGCAATTTTTATAATTTTATGATATAAATTATGAATTATGAAATTAATATTCGAAAAAATTATGAATTGTAACCTACAATTTTTTTGATGGATTTAGATTTATTAAGTCCTGCTTTATGGAAATCCAAAATTTCACATTTTTCTACCAAGTAGTTTTCAAATTATGCTTAAAAAAAGGCAAAATGAAAGGTTCAAGGGGCCGTCTATGATAGAAGGGAGTAAATTTTTTTAATTTTATTCTGCTATCCTGTAATCAAACAGGTTTCATTGACGCTTAAACGTGCCTTGATCAAGAAGGCGGCTCTCTCGGTTAACAATCGAGTTCGAAACTTCAATTTGGATACAGCCCTTAAAATACGCTCGTTTTAAAATAATTAATTTCTCGGAAACTTATGGCACGAATTGCATAAAAATTTGTTTATAGGCTAATTGAAAGGTGTAGAGTTCATTTATGCTGTCAGAATTGTGTACTGCTATTGAAAAAAACAAAGTTATGGTTTGTTTAAATATCTAGATGGCCCCTTAAACAAATTTTATATACATCATTTAGAAGTAGACTTTATTTTCCGTTGACACAGAAAGCTCTAACTCACTTTTAATGCGATTAGCAGTCATCATTTGTCTAGATGCCAGTTTATGGATCCTTCTGTAATCTCGTTTTCTGGCCACACGAGTCCTTCCAGATCTATGTTTTGCTTTGAAAGAGTCACCTTAGACAGTACTTAATAGACAGACTTCTTTGGCCGATTCAAAGTAGCTGAAATTTCTGCAACAGTCTTCTCTTTCGATTTGAGCTTCCATGCTTTAATTACTTCATTTGACTGAAAATTTCTTGCTTGCGGCATCTTCACTAACCGATGCTATCGTGAGGGCACTTAAATACTTCATGCATGTGACGTATGCATGAGTTTGAAATATGAGTTTTTCCGTGAACAATTGCCAAAACATCACAAAAGTGTTTAAACTTTTGCAATATGCACATTTCACTTTTTTCAGTTAAATTAAATAATATCCTACGTTAAAACCGTTATTTCTGTCCTAAAACGTTTAAAATATATTTAACCCTAGATCTACCGGGAATTTTATTCAAGTTTTAATAAAACGTTCTACACCAGAATTTTTATTTAAAACTATTTAACTTATTTATTTACCTTATTTTTGTCTGGTTTATATACTTAGTTTATTTTAAAGAAATTTCTGGTTTGAATGAATATTTTGTATGTACCTGTCGGGTCCAATGGACCCGTCTGGTAGACGGAGGGTTAAAAATAAGTACAGTCATTTGTATAACCCAAGTGTTCGTATTTTTTATTTAAAGATTAAAAATCACCAGTGTCTAACTTTTTGCTGAGGACTGTATATATATATATATATATTTATTAAACAAAAAACTAATTGGAAGAACAAATTAAAAAAAACAAAATTTATTTCCTACATTGTTTAAGCCCGAGAAGGGACATATATCAAGATATTTCAATTCATTCTACATTTAATGTTAAATTTTTGTAGCAAATAAGTTAAACCAATTGAATATTAAAAAATAAAAATAAAATACAAACAACATGATACTTTAAACACCCTAAAAACTTAGATTTCATTCAAATGAAATCGAAATAAATCTTAGACTTTTTCTATTTTTAAGTTGCAAATATTTGTAGTGCAGACTTTGTAACATGTTTATGGCGATTGTACATAAAATGATAAGATACATGCAAAATACAAAACTTTAAAAAAGTCTAAGATTTATTTCGATTTCATTTGAACGGAATCTTAGTTTTTAGGGTTTTAAAGTATCATGTTGTATGGATTTTATTTTTATTTTTTAATGTTCAATTGGTTTAATTTTTTTGTTACAAAAATTTAACGTTAAATGTAGAACGAATTGAATGAAATATCTTAATATCTGTCCCTTCTCGGGCTTAAACAATGTAGGAAATAAATTTTGTTTTTTTAATTTGTTCTTCCAATTAGGTTTTTGTTTAATATGTTAAGATTTTTAATAACTACTGCATTCAGACGAACACATTTCAAAATTAATGGAGGGTATACAATCATCAGGCCATGATTCATGCGGTATCGTATCACAATTTGTGATGCAATTTACCTATGTATAATTCAAAATATTTCACCAGTGCAGTAATGCATAGCTGTCAACCTTTACGCTTTCTTCCTACCACTAAAATTTTCTTGTAAATATTGCCTTATTTAATGGTCGAAATCTCACGATTAAAAAAGGTGAAAATCTCTTCTAAATTTTAGTGGTAGCAAAAAAGCGTAAAGGTTGGCATCTATGGCAATGCAAGTTGCTGTACTTTGTGCAAAAACTTCAAATCTGAACGTAAAAAATCTGTTTGAAAATGTCATTTTTAATTTCACTATGACACCAAATTCAACTTCTTTTTAATTCTTAAAAAAAACTATTTCAGTTTAAATTTTCAGGTGAAAATCATTCAACTAAAAGTAGACAAGTTATTATTACGGCTTTTGAATTATTGGCAACAACAAAAAAAAAGTTAAATTTTTTGGGAAAATGTCCGTTGATTCTTAATGAAAAAAGCGAAATTTAAAATTATTAAGAAAATATTTAAATAATGTAAGTAAAAATTAGCCCATGTTGCGTTTTGGTTATAATTCACCCATATGCAAAGGCATTTTATCATCCGTTTTGACCCTCAAGTCAGGAAACCATTTTCACACTTTAAATTTATAATATTATTAGAATTAGCAAAGAATAAAAAAATGAGTGGCATCAGGGACAAAAAGGTTGGAAGAAAAAAATGAAAAAGTTATGAGCTCCATAGGCTTTTCTATGTTAAATTAACATTGAGAAGTGACACTGGAAATAAATAAGTGTTGAGCTGCCGCGCAATACTTAAATTTCATCAATAAATAAAAATGCAAATACACCATAACTTTAGAAAGAAGGTGTATATCAACAATAATTAACTATAAAAATACCACAAAACTTCAAATTTAAATACACATGTAAAAACAAACACAGGCAAAAAACTGTTTGTCCTTCATCAGTGGGTGGACAGACGGACCTAACTCCACCACCACTGTTAAAAGCTTTCAGGGCGGGGGTGGAGTTAGGTCTATCTGTCCACCCACTAATGAAGAACAGACAGCTTTTTGCCTGTGTTTGTTTTTTATCTGTGTATTTAAATTTGAAGTTTTTGGGGTATTTTTATAGTTAATTATTGTTGATATACACCTTCTTTCTAAAGTTATGGTGCATATGTATTTTTATTTATTGATGAAATACATTTTGTTGCATTTAATAAGAGCTGCTTTTGGCGCCTGTTATGCAATAACTCTTCATTAATTATATACAATATATGTTGCATTATAGCAACATTGTATTAATTTATCGTTGAAAATGCAGTACTGGCTGTCTCGATAGCAGTTGTGGATCACATCCAGCAGTAATAGCGTAATCGAAGTGGTCAAAAGAGGTAATTCGATCCTGTTATATTAGTATAACAATTAGTTGTATTGCAGTCGTCGAGTGAAGGCTATGGAATACATCGTTCCGGGAAGTTTCCCCAGAATAATTTGAAACAACACATAATATCAGCTCAGCACTTTATTAGAATATCTTTCGGAGGCGCACTTTCCACCAAGATTATTAGCCATCTCTCCATAGTAGTAATTAGGGCTAAAACAAAGTTGTAGATAATCTAATAAAGGGACGGTGACAAGGGGATGGTATGTAAACTGGAAAAACAACTCAAATCTGCTGAAACAAAGCGAGCATCAACTTTTTGTTCCTCAAGTGTAGGAATACAAATATGACGTAGATCGCGCTCTCAACCAATGAATAATTAAGACTATCACGTCATGAAAAAAGTGCGGACAGAGCAAGCGGATGAATTTGAAGGAAAAAAGGATAACCTCAGAAATGCGCGGAAAAGTACAAATGGAAGCTAAAAGAACATTCTAAAAAGAAAAAAGAGCGGAAATGGAACATTTAATTTAAGAATACTGAAAGCGTAATATTTAAGCAATTTAGACAAGCGAGACATTAAATTAAAGGGAATTTAACACAGTTAACGATAGAGATTATTTAAGAATAATGATTTAGTGAATATAAAGTAGTAATTTAGAATAAGGTAAGGAAATCGTAGAATTAGATCTAATAATGTAACACACAGACACACACATATATATATACATAATAAATCTGAAATCACAAATATATGAAGAAATTGGCAAAGTCCCAAAGGTGATCTAGAAATGAACAGAGGAAACCAGCATGCAAAATAAGAAAACATGAATATATCTATATATATATTTCTCTTGCGTGGCGCTAAAAAAGGGTTGGATTTGTAGCTAGTCGTTTGGCAACAAATCAATTAATTTGCCTTATTGCATTCCACCAATCAGAAGAGTGATTTCACCACTAAACTCGCGTCATATTTAAAAGAAAAGTTTCAATGGTTTTCATAAAATGTAAACATATTAAAACGATTCCGTTTAATTATGCACTAATCACAGATCATTTATTGAGAAATAATATTAAGTAATCTGTGTAAATAAAATGACAGTGAATAATCTTTCATAGTAAGAAAATATGGAAAACGAAATGTTTCCCATGAAGATAATGACGTCATTCGGAAAACAAAAGATGCATTTTCATCCATGAACTAAAATATTTTATTATAACTGTGTTAGTAATGACGTCATATTCCTGATCCTTATTCCTACATATACATAAACTGGACTCTTGCTATTTATTAAAAGATTCTTGA
Source organism: Maratus speciosus (assembly GCA_963932465.1). NCBI lineage: Eukaryota > Metazoa > Arthropoda > Arachnida > Araneae > Salticidae > Maratus > Maratus speciosus. Next base: position 111,844 of record CAWVRF010000513.1, on the reverse strand, counting down.
AATACACAAAATAAATTATTTCTGAAAATTACATAATTTCCAATTAATTATAATGAATATTTAATGAAACTCAAGAATTTTAAAACAATTGTTTAAATGACGCTAAGGGGTGAATGGTTCTGATAGTGAAAATGATGTTATATTTGAACGAAAGGATTATTTCTCATATGGACTCCGAAAGTATTATGGCAGACGGTAGAATTGTTTCAAAGAAACAACCGATTTCTGGGAAAGTTTTCCATAGTGTGAAGGAGTTACCTCTCGGAAAAAAGAGAAGAACCAGGAAATGCACAGGAATGTTTTGTTAGGAACTGTCAATAACGTCATGAGCTTTAGTATAGATATAAAACTGAAATATTTTAGTACGATTTTGTCAATATGATGTCACATTCACTGGCCTTTACATCAAATTGAGAAAATTAAAATTCAGAGCAGGGGCTCTTTTTAAGCACAGTACAATCTTTTGGCAGATGTAAGAATAGCAGTGGCCATTGGTTTGTTTTACGGTCAAGTGATGCATTCAGAAAATAAGTTTTTTGATCAAAAGTTTATTTTAGACACATCAGAAAACGTGTTGTTTACGTTTCGTTAACTTGCCAAGTGTCTGAGGGATATTGTATTTTTCATGTCGAACGAACTTTAGACAGTGTTGATTTATGTTGAACTATCTTTGTATCTGATAGTGTTTTTCCAAGAGTTTTTCTAAATAAATGTAAGCTGTTCTGTACAATATTATGCGCAATAAGTTTTAAATTAATTGTGTTCCAAAGTAATTTTTTTTTCAGTTAATTATTTTACATTTCAAAAATTGGCAAATTTCATAATGCTAAAATGGTTTATGCCTATCGGTAACACCAACTAAATGCATTTTTAATTGTGATTTCAACAAAGTTTTCAATTACTGTTTTTTACCTTAAAATTTTTTTTGAAAAATTCCTAAGTTAAAAGGATTTATGATAAGTACTCATTATGTCTAGTATATATAAATTCTTGTAAGCTACAAATGACTTTGAAATTCAAACGAAAATAACAAGATAAAATTAAAAGATAACAATACTTCACGCTAATCAATGAATTTTATTGATTCGTGTAAATCGATAAAATGTTTTTTTTTTTTTTTTTTTTTTCTCGGAATCGTCGCAGTTTTTGTTTTCGAAATGTAATGGTTAACATTATAGAAAGAAGCACAGATTTATCTATGTAGTTTATTAAATTAGTTAAAAATATCAAATATATACATAAATATGTAATTTTTTTTCTTCTAAAATGATTTACCACATATATTTCTGACAGTCACAAGAATAAATTAGGAATAAAATTAGTTGACAGCTCCATTCTTCTTTTCCGCCATGAATTTTTTCCGGATTAGTTTTTCTAACGCAACGATGGGAGATTCTAATATTAAGGAGACGGAAGAGAGAGTGCATACGTCACAAACATAAAACCCAAGAAGTAAGTAACCTGAAATAAACAGAAATGAGCACGATTTTACAGGGTGTTACAAAAAATTGAGCTGCACTTTAATGTTTTATCTAATGGAGATACTTAAGGAATGTAACTTGCAAAAGTCTTCAAAATAAGTAGGAATCAAGATTTTGATGAAATAGTCTTTCCACTCATTTCACTCCAAAAACTTATATATTTAAAAAATTTATACGGCCTTATAAGTTACGGGTTGTATAACTCACATTTAGAAAAACAAGTCAGAAATTATACGTCAAACGTGGCAAATGAAATGCGTTCTTACTAGTTTTATAAATGTAAAGTGCGTCTAAAAAGGTCGGTGACTGGATGGATATCTCATACGCGAGTTAAAAATGCGTCCCTGCGCATGCGCTGGTAGAGACCAATGGAGAGACGACCCATTGCAAAAAGGACACGAAACCAATGCAGAATACTCTGCTATAGGCTATGGGCAGTCGAACGGTGTAGTTTGAAAACTCGCGTCATATTAAAATGGAGTTACGGATAAACATCAAGTTTTGCTACAAATTGGTAAAAAACCGCCACAGAAACGTATGCAATGTTGGTCCAGGTGTACGGAACAGATGCAATGAGCAAAAAATGCGTGTACGACTGGTTTAAAGACTTTCGTGTAGAGGGCTAATTTTATATATTATTTTTTTATCCGATATTAATTTTGTGACATAAATGTTTTTGCTACACAGAAACTAATTTTGAATTATTCTGTAATACACTAAAAAGCAAATTTTTAATGATTTTAATCTGCATCATTTCTCAAAGTAAATTGCAATTATTAATTACATTAATATGTCTAATTTTTTTCGCTACAAGCTTACCATGCTAAAATTCAAAATTTTACCTGCATTGATATAATTAAAATATGTTGTACAACGGTATTATATATTCCTCATATTTTAATTTCAATAAGAATTGATAAGAAATATTCATTTTATTGGCAATCTCTTCAAAAATGAAAAAAAAAGCATAAAAATGTATAATTCCAACAGAAAGTTTCTTTGTTTATATTAATTGTCAACAGATGGTGCCAAAACAATATTTAGCAATGAAGCATAATCGATGCACGGAAGCTCGTAATTTATAATACAAGGTTATCCGTTATTTTTAATTTAGAACTTTTAATATTATAATTGGATAGTTTTTGAAGGTTTTAGAGAACGTGAAGAAGAATAGATGTCATACAAAACAGATTATGCGTATATTCCCACAGGTTCTTAATTGAAATACTTACCCCTAACATGGTCGCGATAAGCTTATTTTTCTGGAAGATGAGTAAGACCCGGAATTTTCACCTCATCAACATATTATATACAGTGCGTGTAAAAACTTTATGGACACCAAACAATTGTAAACATTTTGATAAATTGAAAATGCGACAAGTGAAATGGTAATTTAATGTTGATCATAAAGTAGCAATACTAATATAAAGGTCAACAGCATGTATTTGTCCTTTTTATTGCGAAAAAAACCTAATTATGCAAAAAAAACGCTATTTTTGACTGTGTAAAAACTTTAAGGACACCAGTATTTTTTTATAGAAATGTTATATATAATTATTATTAAGGATCGACCGAAACAGGCTTTCAATGGCGAGACCGAAACCGAAACCGAATTTCGGAGATCTTCCTATTTTCGGCCGAAAACGAAAATGAATATGTCCAAAAACTTTTTAAAAGTAATTAAATTGTATGTATTAAAGTACTAATACATACATAAGTATATTATTAATTAATTATGCGTATTTATTAAATATACATAGTAATTAATTATACGTGGGGCTCAAATTGTCTCTCTATGCCTTAGATCCCAAACTGTTTTTTTTTTTCATATAAAATAAAACGTAATTAATTCATCAACGACACAGAAAGATTTTCTATGTGTTATACTAGTTATACTAGTTTCTATGTGTTATATGTGTATAACTTTCTCAAAGAGTATTCGAAACTCTTCTGCGGTTTCAAACTGAAAAATTTCTATTACTTTTATGTCTGCAGATTTTAATGAGCACGGGAAAAAGTTTAGTTATATATGCATTGCTTGCTTTATCATTTGCATTCCCGTCTTGAGTCAGTCATGACTGATAATTACAAACGACGAAGTTCGTAGCAATAAATAGTCTCATTTGAGCTGGACGATAAAGCTCAAATCGATGAGAAATGTTTAAAATTTCCGAAGGAAGAAACGAGATTTTCGGAATACCGATAGTTTCGGTTCAGTTTCGCCAAAAACGACTTTTCTTTTTATTTTATATGAAAAAAAAAATTTGTATCTAAGGCACAGAGAGACAATTTAGGTCACCTGTATAATTAATTAATAATTATGTATATTTCATAAATACGCATAATTAATTAATTATTATGCATATTTAATAAATACGTATAATTAATTAATAATATATTTATGTATGTATTAATTACTTTAATTGCATACAATTTAAGTAGTTTAAAAAGTTTTTGGATGTCTTCGTTTTCGGCCGAAAACAGGAAGATCGCCAACATTCGGTTTTGGTTTCGGTTTCGGTTGATCCTTAATAATAATTATGTATAACATTTCTATAAAAAAATACTGGTATCCGTAAAGTTTTTACACAGTCAACGATAGAATTTTTTTGCATAATTATGATTTTTTTCGCAATAAAGGGGACACAGATACATTCTGTTGACTTTCATATTAGTATTTCCACTTTATGATCAACATTAAATTACCATTTCACTTGTCGCATTTTCCATTTATCAAAATTTTTGCTGACCTTATAGTTTTTACACGCACTGTAAATAATGTTTTTATTGTAATGAAATCTGGGAAGTTATATTTTCGCTTTTGTGCAAATTTTGAAAAGAAAAAAAGAAGAGTATGACCTGTAATGACTGATGTCAAAGTCCTGTAAGGGGGGGGGGGGTCGCCCCCAAATGGCATCCTTCAGCAGTGTGACTAACTGATAGCACGCGGGCTACATACAGCCTATGACGGTCCTTTTTTAGAAAGAGAAACAACGTATAAAGACACAAATATAAAAATATGTTTAAAAAGCATACAGCTGTTTCGAAACCTCTAAGGTTTCATCATCAGTGCTTAAAAATCCAAAATAAAATTAAAATTCGGAGTAAAAAGGGGGGGGGAGAGAACCAGAAAGGCGCGCCTGTACGCATAGGAGCCAATAACATTGTTACAATAATAATAATAATAATAATAATAATAATAATAATAATAATAAATAAAGTCTAACAAAAAATAAATAAAGAAATACTATTGAAAATGTTTGATCAGTAATCTAACTTCTAATATTTAACTAGCTCTTTTATTTGGAATTTACGTACCATAGTTGGATGAGAGAACATCGTTGATGTTTTCAAATTGGCCAAATATCCACCGACGACCATTGGATGAATGAGGTAGGCAGAGTATGTGAGACGACTCAAAGGGATGAAGAATTTGAAAGACAAGAGACTGTTGATGAAACCTTGGGGAAGAAATAAAATAAAGAGCATTAACATGACAAAAATATTACTATATAAATGTGCAACGGATGTGCTATGCAACATCCTGTAACTGAATAATATTAAAGCCATTGTGGGTGATACACTCTTGTTTCAAACGAAAATAGTGACGGTTTTGGTAAAGTTAAAATAATGAAAATAAATTAAAAAAAAAGGGGGTTGTGCATATGCAGGGTGTTTTAAAAAGTCTCTTGACAATTTTCCGAAAAGTGCTTTCAATGAACAACTTGTTAGTACAAATAAAAAGTACAAAGTATAATCAATGCATTTCAATGTGGTTGCCCTGTACGTCTAAGGATAGGCTCCACCTTTCTTGAGTGTCGCGAAAGACATCTGCAAGAATATGTGGTGTTATTTGTGCTGTTGCATCAGTTATTCGTTGTTTTAGTTGTTCAGTTGTGTGGATCTTCACTGCATACACCTTCGACTTCATGCCCCAGCCCCCTCCTCCACACACACATATACAAAAAAGTCAAGGAATTCCTAGATGAACAATTCCCCAATAGATAGATAAGTCGCGGTTCAGGGCGCGGTCGAGCTCTCTTGACTTAACACCCCTAGACTTTTTTGTGTGGTGGTTCATGAAGTCGAAGGTGTACGCTGTGAAGATCCCAGACCTGCCAACTGCTACGAAAAAATCGTAGTTGCTACGATTTGGACCTATAAACTACGATGCTACAAAAATCGGTCTTAAACTACGATTTTTTGCAAAAAACACAAACGCATTTTTTGTTTCTAGTTGCGATTTTTATCCCGAACAGCATATTTTTCAGAAGTGATTCTGTTCCGAGATTTCCAAAATTTCAAAGTGTTCATTTCCGAAAGTTCTAAAAAATTGGCCATTAGTCCGAAAATTCGGTCATTAAAAAATTTCTGGAACGGGGGGGGGGGGGGAGGGTTCTTTGAGGGGCAAGGTTTGAAATAGTGCGCAAGATTTGCGATAAACTCGCGAATTTCGACAAATGACTGTGTAAAAAAATCAATTTCATCAATTGGCCGAAGAAGAAAATAAATTTCGTCAAAGGATTGTGATAAAAATGTGAATTTTGTCAAAATATCACAGAAAGAAAACGTGAATTTCATCAAAAGATCAGTAAGAAAATGACAGACATCTGCAAGCATATGTGGTGTTATTTGTGTTGCTGCATCAGTTATTCGTTATTTTAGTTGTTCAATTGTGTGGATCTTATCTTCACAGCGTACACCTTCGACTTCATGAACCACCACACAAAAAAGTCTAGGGGTGTTAAGTCAAGAGAGCTCGACCGCGCCCTGAACCGCGACGTATCCATCTATTGGGGAATTGTTCATCTAGGAATTCCTTGACTTTTTTGTATATGTGTGTGTGGAAGAGGGGGCTGGGGCATGAAGTCGAAGGTGTATGCAGTGAAGATCCACTCAAAAGATCAGTAAGAAAATGACAGACATCTGCAAGCATATGTGGTGTTATTTGTGTTGCTGCATCAGTTATTCGTTATTTTAGTTGTTCAATTGTGTGGATCTTATCTTCACAGCGTACACCTTCGACTTCATGAACCACCACACAAAAAAGTCTAGGGGTGTTAAGTCAAGAGAGCTCGACCGCGCCCTGAACCGCGACGTATCCATCTATTGGGGAATTGTTCATCTAGGAATTCCTTGACTTTTTTGTATATGTGTGTGTGGAAGAGGGGGCTGGGGCATGAAGTCGAAGGTGTATGCAGTGAAGATCAACACAATTGAACAACTAAAACAACGAATAACTGATGCAACAGCACAAATAACACCACATATGCTTGCAGATGTCTTTCGCGACACTCCAAAAAAGTGGAGCCTATCCTTAGACTTACAGGGCAAATATACTGAAATGCATTTATTATACCTTGTACTTCTTATTTGTACTAACAAGTTCTTTATTAAAAGCACTTTTCATCAAAATGTCAAGAGACTTTTGAAACACCCTGTATAGCATTATCATTTTAGCGGGGGTTGGGAGGTCTAAAACATGATGCTTATGTGCCTAGAGATATCTAGATATATCTTACGATATCTCAATGGAGGGGGGGGGGGGTGTCTATTGATAATGCTATTATTTTTTATCCAACCAAAATTTTCTCTTTTTATTTTTAACTTGTTCATTACATCAGAATAGTGCGTTATCCTTTTTTAGTCTGTTATCTATTTTTACGAAAGTACAAATAAATTATTAAAATCATTAAATGATTATAAAGCTATTTAATTCCAAACTTGCGGAAATATTCCAACGTTTGACATTCATATTCTTCTTTGATGTATGCATATATAATCCGCTGTTCGAAAAACTATTTCCGAAGTATCTTCGAAATGATACTTATTTGGTTTACTCGAACAGAAAAATAAAAGAATGTTGTCCACTTGTTTTGTTGATAAGAAGGTCTGCCTCCCCCCCCCCCCCCATGTGCTAGCAAGTGCCAGAAGATGTATTATTGTTAAATGCATTATGTAACAAAAAGCTATTATTAAATAGTTCTAAATGGTAGCTATTTTTTTAAGTGTTATTTAATTTTGATATAAAGTTACTTCATATATAATAGTGAGATGATTTATTAGCCCCCGGTATGCTATTTCTTTCTCCCAGCTTATTTTGTGTCGTCTCCAAAAAATAACGTTACGTTGTACAAGCCAGCCGTAAAACAAAGCAAATGTATCATTGTACGATTAAATACTCTATAGCAATTTTTTAAACTTCTAAGCATGGCACATTTTCAATTTTTATACAGTCTTATTCGAAAAAAGAAAAACTTTTAAATGCAATTTGTTTGAAAATTATCTCATTTATTTTTGAAATATTAATTTTTTTTGTAGTTTTTAGAGCCATTTGCTTAATATTTGAAACGGAAGTACTCCACTCCTCTAGGAAGTAAATGAAAAGTAGTTGTAAAATAGTAATATATATTTTTGTTGCCATTTTCTCATAACAACCGAAAGACAGTGCATTTAAAATACGTGCTGTTTTGAAAAAATATAAACGAAGGATTTCTGATAAAACATGGAGCTATTATAAAGTATATTTAATTTCAAGTATGTATATATTAATGTTACAAACAAATGAATGCCTATGAATCATTAGATAGCCGTTATTTTTTGTCGAGTTTCTTGAACGACGGCATCTTTTTGCTGCATTTGTGTATTTTTTCGCGATAGTGACATCCTATGCATACTTTACTGTCGATGTTTAAGAGTGGATCGTAAATGTTGAATTCTTAAGCGAATGCGAAAGACGTCATTTTACATAAAATAAAATCGTGTGCTTTAAGTCTTAAAATTGAAATATGTTTTGTAATACTTATATACAGGGTGTATCTGAAATGCTTCAACTAACTTAGAGGAATGATAGTACTCAAGAAGACGAACAAAAAATGCAATGGAACATATGGGGTCGCAAATGACGTTTGAAGGATGAAAATCGAAAAAATGCGTCTGGAAATGGACAAACTGAGACCAAAAAGAAACACTCCAGAAAATTATTTATTGCACAGAATAGGTACAAGACAGCTCGTGATGTCCAAAGAAAACAAATATTTTACAACAATTGTTCAAAGTGTCGACCGCGGACATTATTCTACAGAGTACATGTACGGAGGAACGACTGATGGACACGCTCAAAATTGTTCATACGTGGATTCCTGCTCACGGATTTGTTTGATTTTCTTCCAAGTTTTTGTTATCTCTTTCTGACCGGATATGTACAAAGTGAAAGGAAAACCAGCTTTGTGCTACTAGCCAGTTCTGCAGAAAAGCAGCATGCGAGATTTCGATATTTTTATTAGTTTTGCGATTTTCATCCTTTAAACGTCATTTGCGACCGCATGTTCCATTGCATTTTTGTCCATCTTCATGAATACTATCATCCCTCTACGTTTGTTGAAGCATTTCCGGTACATCCTGTATACATATATGGGGCATTTTCACAATTCTTTGACTTTTATGCCCCTGAATAATAATTTTTATTTTAGTACATGTTCTTGTGTTTTTTTTTATTTCATATACTTGGGAACATCCCATTGCATGATTGCATAACAATATTAACGAGATAAATAAGCTTTGGACGATGTTGGGGATCCAAATACCAGGAAAACACCTATACCGTCCCGTGTCCCTGATGCTGATTTTTAAGGTTGGAGCTGTCTGTATGAAATTGCTTCAATAAAAATAATTAGACGTCATTTTTTTCCGAAACTGGAACTATTGTTTTATATAAATATGTAGCAAAAAATAAACTTGCACACATTTTTAGGGTTGTTATTATTTTTTAAACTCTGTCCCTGGGTTTTAGATTCCTTATCGTCCCTCTTCAAAAATTACACAGAAAATCACTTCAGATGCAGCAACAGATTTTTTTTCAAGTTTTTTTCGCATGCAGACGTATGTTAGAGAAAGAATGTCTAAAAAGTTTTGACAGGAAATTTACTGAAGAATTTAAATTAGCATTTAAATATCAATTTCAAGCATCGTGGCTTTATGGGTAGTCTTACCGTCCCCAAGGTTTATTCCTGCACTTTTCGAGGTAAATCAATTTTTTGTATTATTTAATCCAATTTAAATAACTGTTCCTAAAAATCAATGACCATTGTGGCTACCACTTAGTCTTAACATGATTTGCCTAAAACAGATGGTAATTTTCCTTACCATTCCATCCTTATCGTCCCTTCTTTAACGCCCCTTTAAAGCAATTTTATACCAAACTTTTTGCTAAAAATACTGCATTGTTATCATTTCTTATTTGAATGTCCTGTGGGTACTATGCAAATTCATTATAAGTAAAAATTTAGAAGAAAATAGAAAGTTATAGTAGTAAAATGGTAAGGAAAATTAAACTCGTAAGTTTAACATAAACCTCAGTTAAAAAAAAAAAAAAAATTTCACTGCTGACCTTTTTTTCTTTATTTTGAATCATTAAGGCATTCGTCTATCAGATTAAAATGTCATTTTAGTAAGTTTAATTTCACCAGATTTTTATTCCCGAAAGTCAAAAGATTGCGAGAATGCCCCGCATATATATATATTTTTTTTCATCGGGGCCGACACTAAATTCTGAGATAGCAGAATTCCTGTTTTCTAGCATTTCAATATATTTCTATTTTTCTTGCTTTGGACTTATTCATTTCTCTTCATTTGAATCAATAAAGTATGCGAATAATAAATATATAACCCTATCTCTATATCACTGCAAACAAAAGAAAAAAAATTACAAAAATCAAAATAATTTTCAGACATTGATAGCGATATCATTAGGGAGGAGGGGGTAAGGGGATTCGTAGGATGATAACGTATGATATCGTAAGGGGGGAAGGGGTCCAGAATTACTAAAAACTTGATAACGTTATATATGTACTTCCCCAAAGCGCTTATTAGTGCTTTGTCTTTTCGCTATAAGTTTTGAAAATGGTAGCCGCTGAGGTTCCTTAAAGAAACCGCAATTTTATTATTTTTATTACACAGTCAAAACACACAGTTGCGTATTAAACAGTCAAAAAGACGCAATTTTATTAATTTTATAAAAGGAACTTTATTTATATTTTAAATAATCCGAATGTAAATAAAATAATTAACAAGTAATATAAAAATTTTGTTTTTAAAGTCAATTCCTACTTAGGTCATCAAAGAAAAATTTAATATAATCCCTTAAGCTAATATTAGTTTTTGTTGCATTAAAATATCTCAATTGGTTGATTTTCTATAAGCAAGTAGGTTTACAATGGAACTCTATGGGAATTTGGCGAAATATCAGTGATATCGCCAAGTTGGCGTCACTTTTGGCGACTCATTTTGGTCGTCAAATTTGGCGATATATCGCTAAGTTGGCGACAAACTTGGTGGTATTTGGCGACAGAACAGGGTCCCCCTATGGTAACCCCTTATTGAAAATACTTTCATTGATCAATAACCAATGGCCGCCATTTTGTTTCCTATGCAAAACTAAAATTAATTAATTAAAAGTTAATTAATTAATTAATATTTGAAAAAAACTGTATTAACATCAATTGTCATCCAGTACAAGTTTTAAAAAAATTATTTCAACTTGATAGGATGAATAATGAGTATTTTATTAACGATTGAAAATTTGAACAAGATAAATATATGAATGAATAAATAAATATAGGGAGAGTGTGAACTAATAATAGTAATTGAAAAAATGAAAATTAAATTAAACATTCCAAAATAATGACGAAAATTCAAACAGTCAAAAGTTTGAAACCCCCGCCAGAATTGCCAATAAAAGTGACATAAATGTGTGATGTCTGTTAGCATTGTTCTATCTTGGTATTTAGAAATGATTTTGTCTTGCTTCGTTCGTAGTAGCCATGCAGCTAGATTTCAAAAGATTCTTGTAATTCACGGACGAAATATAAATGATAAAATTGGCCATCACATTTAGATCGGGAGGCGGTAGCACAGACCTCATCGAGTTGACGACTGAAATTTCAGGATTAGACAGAATCAGTTAGCATATTAAAATGAAACTGGTCTTCCAAGTCATATCTTTGTGGAAACCACCTGCAGACCCAGTTTTAGTAATTGATCGGCAGGTTTATCATTGTGTTTTCCTGCATTCAAAGGTATGAAAACATGGAGGACTGGAACAGGAAAACACAATGGTAAAAACACCAGTCAACCACTAAAATCTGGTTTTCAGGTGTTTTCCACTAAGACATGATTTGGCAGACTAGTTGCATTTTAATATGCGAATCGAGTTCTAATTCTTGAATTCCAGCCATTAGGTGATGATTTTAGCAGCCGTCTCTTGGTCCAATTAAAAAGCAATAAAAAGGTCTAACAGGTTCAACAATGTGCTACATCTTTCCTATACAGTAAATACACGAAAAGAAGTTAAATTTACCACATCAAAATAACAACGACTGCCCTGTTTCAAAAAAAAAAAAAAAAAAAAAAAAAGATTGATAACATCTAGCATGTGAAAGGTTATTTAACTAATCTTCTCTTGGTGCTTGGCTGTACTTTCTTCTTCAAGATAGTGGAGAATATTTGTTGGCAAAGTTGAAACCACCAAGTGGCTGTATGAACAGCGCTGGCCGTATTGCCCCCAGTTACCTTACAACTAAAGATCCTTAATTGGAGTTTAAAAAAAAATATTACCTCCCTGTCCCATCAGGCAAACATAGATGACCCAGGAGAGTCCGGCAGCGTAGCAAACACGGCTGAGGGCGTTGTAAAAACTGCGGGCGACCAGATCCGGGTGAGTGTGGTACAGGCCGTAAACGGTGGCTAGGGTCACAGAGCTTGCGAAGATCCAACCGACAGTCAAAAACACCTGGTGGAGAAAATCGAACTCAATCAACTACAGGTAATTACAGGTAGGTCAGGGTTGTTCTTAACTGCTCTACTCAACAAGCGCAAAACGTTTTGGCACATTTATAAATTCATTTTTTAACGGAAAGATATAAAATTGGAAGACCTGATTAAGGAAGCGATTTGGAATCGAACTGTGTTTTCCATTTTTTGATCCATGAATTACCTGTTGAGTTATAAGCGATTTTGATCACATGACAAAGACGTATTTATCTCTTCGCTAGCTGTTTTTTCTGCTTTCTTCGGGAACTTCGGTTCTAAACGTCAACTTTGTCACTAGATTTATTGCGTTTGCAAAAAAAAAAAAAAAAAAAAAAAAAAAAAGGAAAAACAGCTCGATGACATAGTTTCTGAGTAACAACAACTGCTAGTTTATTGCATTTCCGGAAAAAAAAAATTAAACTTATGTCATAAAGTTTCCCTTTCGGATTTGAAAACAGCCTTAAAATGCATTATCGTTTTATTAGATGTAAATTTCCAACTGGGCGAAAAATGTCCGGACCAGGGTTCGAACCCGGGGCCTCGTGGCTGAAGCCAACAGTGCTCTGCCATCTGAGCTATCCCGGACGATTCTGGTCGAAATTTTTCACCCAGCTAACTTTGATGATTACAGCATCTGGTCTGAAACCTGGTTCAGCTCAATAGAATAAATCTCAGGTAATGGAACTCCACAAATCGCTGGATACGAAATTACACTAGATTAATATTAACACAATTATTCTAATTGGTAAACAAATCATATTAGATGTAAATTTCCAACTGGGCGAAAAAACTGGATCAGATGGCAGAGCACTGGCGGCTTCAGCCAGAAGGTCCCTGGTTCGAATCCTGGTTTGGACATTTTTCGCCCAGTTGGAAATTTACATCTAATATGATTTGTTTACCAATTAGAATAATTGTGTTAATATTAGTCTAGTGCATTATCGTTTGACGCGGTTCTCAAAAAAGAAAGAACAAGGTAGAAATGGTACGTCAAACATGGCAAAAGAGTTTGACGGGACGGGGTGACGGGATGATTTTTCGTACTATAACTAGTTTGATAGATATTCAGATCTGAGTTTGACGGGACGGGGTGACGGGATGATTTTTCGTACTATAACTAGTTTTATAAATATTCAGATCTTGTTGCGACAGCTGTTGCACTCTCATGCAAAAATGCATGAATACAAAATTTATCACGGTTATACAGATTGAATTATGTAATACGACTCCCTCTTAAATACGACGTCATCGCCATGACAACATTAGAATCTTTACCTATCATGAGATATCATAGAATTAATGACGTAGGATAGGATTTAATAGAATGAAGAAATATTTTATTAATATCTTTTTAAGTTTTGACTCGATTTTCATAAAATTTGGAATGACTCGACAAAATGCTGCAGCGTTTTTAGGTGCGTTCGTAATTATATAAATACGTAGCACCTATAGTTGTCGTTCAGTCCGTCTGTCTGTCCGTCCGTCCGTCTGTCCGTCTGTCCGCATATAACAGAGCAAAAACCACCCAACCGAATGTTCTGAAATTTTAAATATATAATTGTTGCAAAATTTTGTCGGGTCATTTCAAATTTTATGAAAATCGGATGAATAGTTTAATTACAGGGACGGTCAAAGGTTTTCCGTTACATGACGGCCAATGGGAAAAAATTATTGCAAGTGCATTTTAATGATGTTACAGCCATCCGAATGGTCTGAAATTTTAAATATATAATTGTTGGAAAATTTTGTCGAGTCATTTCAAATTTTATGAAAATCGGATGTATAGTTTAATTACTGGGACAGTCAAAAGTTTTCCGTTACATGACAGCCAATGGGAAAAAAAAATATTGCAAGTGCATTTTAATGATGTTACAGTCTTCCGAACAGAAGGAAATTGATAGGCACTTATGAAGTGCACTAAAATATACATTCAGTACAATATGCGGTGCAAAAAATATTTATAGGACTAGTTATAGTACGAACGCACCTCATTTGCCACGTTTGACGAGCAATTTCCAACTTGTTATATATTAAATTTCAAACCATTTGGTTGGTTCGTTTTTGCGCTGCTCGATACGGACAGGCGGACAGACAGACTGCTATAAGTGCTATATATATTTATATAATTACGAACACACCTAAAAACTGCTCGACAAAGCGAGATTTTATGCAATACATTTATGGTCTCATTTCTAAACACAAAAGCGTGCAGTTGAAAAGGGTCACTTACCAAATGTTTTGAAAGCGAAAAGCGTTTTTCCTTTTTTGATAAATGTATTGCATATCTTGAATTGTAAGCGATTGCTGATGAATGACAACCGTTTCTCTGAAATTTGGGTTAAAAATGCCAACTTTAACAGCGTATTCTGAAGGTATTTTGCATTTATCGAAAAATGGATAAAGCAATTCGATCACATAATTTCTAAATAAGAGTAACTGAAAATATCTTTCGTCTAAGATTAAAAGTCATTTCGGCAAATAATCATTTTAATTTGAATACGGACCTACGGAATTAAGGGTTAGTGATATCTCAATTTCCCCTCGCTAATGTTAAACCTATGAACGTGAATTTAAATGGCCGTGAATTATATTAAAAAAAATATCTCTCCAGGAAATTAATATTTTTCACTTTCGGTGTACAGTCGTTCCCGTTTAAACGAATATTGACGTTTCCAGAAATAATATTCGATTAAGCGGGTTTTTGATTTAACGGGGAATCATAACTGTAATAGTTAATGCGTAATAAAAAGGAAAAATAACCATCTACGGTAAATTTAATTAACAGCATAATAAAATCGTTAATAGAATAACATAAACTAAAATAAATACAAATGCTAATATAAAGTAAATGCGTATTAATTTAATGTCAGTACATACATTTATATGGTTTACATCACACTTAATGCAAGCTCGTTTGAATTGAGTCAAAACTTTGCTACTTTTAATTTTCGTTACTTATACCGCCTTAAAAAAAATCGTTTAAAGTGGTTTGTTTAAGTGGAATTTTAAAGGAGTAAATATCGAGTTATTTTTCGAATGAGTGGAAACTATCACAATTACCATCTCGAGTCTCGAAGTGACGGAACATTGCCATTAAAGCCTGGTTAACAGCAAGGAGTGGTGGTGGGAAGATCAAGGTGAAGAGATCATTTAACATGGCCATTGTACACCTGCCGCCCAAAATCATTGTAGGAAGAACTGAAAATTTGTTTTCAGCGTAAAGGAACCGACATGACAAAAGGTGGAAGGAAATTCCAGCTGAAATGTACTTTCCGCGCCTATTTTCAAACATCGGTCACACAGTTGTTATTCGGTTAAGCGGGGACAGTTCGTAAAAGGTTTCGGTTTAAGCGGGGGAAAACCCCCGCTTAAACCGAATGTAGAATCAATAGGAATAAATTCGGTTCCGGAGGATTGTATTCGAATAAGCGGGATATTCGATTATCCGTGACCCGATTAAGTGGAGAGGACTGTTCTTGTTCTTAAAGGTTGTCTCTCTTTTTTTTTTAGTTGCCGAAAAAATTTTAAAGTATAAAGTATATACTTTATTTAATATTAAAATTTATTTAATGTTAAAATCATACGAGGCATGAGTAAGATTTTAACGCTTCAAACAGAATTAAGTACATATTTTAGAAATATTTTGACAGCTAAAAAAAGTGAGACATCATTTAAGAAAAGCAGAGTTTACCCCCAGGTTTTAAAATGGGCAATTATACCACGGGTGAAAAAACATCACTTTCTTATCTTAAGGCACTTTTAAGATTTTCAAGGGCTCTTTTTGATTTTTAAGGGCATTATTTTGATTTTTAAAGCCACTTTTATTATTTAGAAGTCAGGGTATCTCTTTTGAAGACAACATTGAGTCAGTTTTCACCATACAAGCACTTTTTTTAATGCAAGAAAGCAGGAAGGGCGCCTCTTTTAAACTGAGGAGCAAGATGGCTACTAATGTTTTGATGAAGGGCAAGAAAGGTGCTAATGTTTTGGATGAAGGGCAAGAAGGCGTGCTATTTTGTAAACCAAAAGGCAGGCAGGTACACAGAAAATTATGAAAAAATATTAATTTTCAGAGGAAGTATTTTAAATAGGTTTAGAATTAGCGATTGGAAAATGAGATCCCACTGAGTATCATCTTTCAGGAATCCCGCTACATTTCAAACGTAATTCTTGCACAAAATAAAATCACTTTTCTATTTTTACCTAATAGTAAAGTGTAAAGTCAGATTTCTTAGAATTAGAATGGTTATTCACGATTTTCACAGTAGCTCTGTCTCAAAAACTAATGCACGGATTTCCACCGAACTTCAGACTCAGACGTTGACATAATATGTTGATGATTAGGTTTTAATGCAAATCTCGCAACAGGTGGCGCTGCTATGCTGTATTTTTCAGGATTTATACGATTTTAGTTATAATCTTATCTCAAGAACTAATGCACGGAATTTAATCAAACTTCATATTCGGTTACACTTTTACAAAAATAGATGCTTATTATGATTGGGTGTATACTGTCCAAGAGGTGACGCTTTTATGCTCTTTGGGTTGGGAATTTCGGTTGCAGACATCTAACAGGGTGGATGCCGAAATTCAGTGATTTGTTTGAAAAATGCAATGCTTATCTCTCTTTTTCAAATGCAGACGATTCAACGAACCTATGCTTTTAGATTACTCGTGATAGGCATAGATTGTCATTTAATTTTGGCAGTGTGGTAGTGAAATAACACACTGAAAAAAATGAAGTACTAAAAAATGAGTAAATCGATGTATTCATATCGAATTGAGTATGTTTGGATCAAAAATGAACCTACCCTTTCTCAATTTTGATCCATTACATGTTATCAAATCCCGAAAAAAAAAAACGATAATTGAAATAACCCTCTAATGGTTTATTGCTTTTATAGTAAATTTTTATTAATGTAAATATTAAATCTTGAACAGTATTGTAAAATAATTTAAAAGTGCTTGCAAATAATGCTCTTGTCATAAAAATCTTCGATTTGGATATCTTGCTAATAATTTTGTTATTTTCTTAATCAATAATCAATTAAACATTTCTCGTCAATAATTGTGAACTGGAAATAAATGTCTGTACATATTTACTTTAATTTGTAGGTTCAGGGGTAGTACATAACGATTCATATTTGAACAAAATCATGGAATCAAAAATGAGTACATATTTTTCTCAATTGTGAGTACATTTGGATCGGAGCTATTTTAAGTATGTCACGTATTTAACCCTTAAATGTCGGGTGTTACTTTTCGCCAACATACCCAATTTAGGCTTTTAAAATACTATTAGAATAATATTGAAGCTATAATGCCTAATGTTGGCAATAAAATACATTCTGAAAATATTATTAAATCGATTTTCAGCATGTAGATGGCAACACTTGTGCTGTTTAAGAATAAAGATAGATTTCTTTTTTCAAGTATTGCTACTTGCTCTTTTTGTTTTGTTTGGAAGCTTGCGAAATACCCTATTTTGTTCTGCAGTGAGCAAGTAAAATTTATTTCTTATTATAATTCCTAAAATTCTTGTGTGTTTAATATTATAGAATTTTATCAAAAAAAATAATTTTTTCAATTAAAGACCAGTATTGCCGATTAGTAACAAACTGTTTTTAGCCTTAAACCATACTTAAAACAAAATATGATTTTTTAAAGTATTTTTCCCATGATTTATTTGAAAAATAGAAGCCAAAAAACATTCTTACAATGATTTTTGAAAAATCAGGCATTTAAGGGTTAAAATTGAGTACTTTTTACTCAATTTTGAGTACCCATTTTTTTCAGTGCATGTATGAGATAGAAGAAAGTTTTGGGATTGGCACATCTGACTAGTTTTACATGAATTACATTTCATTATAATAGGGGTTAGGGTGGAGAGAGAAAGAATTTCGATTCTAAAATAATCTTACCAGACTGTGTTTGGGTGCGTTACTCGCTTTCCTTTTGAAGAAGATGAAGCCAGTGAACATCCCCACCAGGTATGGTCCAATTCTCGTGTAAGGCTTGACGTACAGTTTCAGGAAGTACTCCGTAAATCTGTGAAATTTAGTATTTCAGAATTTAATTAAATAAGATTATAGTAGATACGAGATCCAGCAAGGGGAAAAATAGGGACAAGAAAGAAAAAAAATCATTCTTCAAGCTTAGATTATGAAACACTTTCCAACACATTCAGAGTAATGTAACAAAACTCCACCGTTTAATAAGTTGAAATAATAATGTCTAATGGAACCGTTTGGAAACGCATAAGACATGTGAAAACTCAATTTCAGCAATTGCCATCTACATTCGGAAAATTATCCGAATTCTTTGAGAGGCCCTGTATAGGATATATGGATTTGTATCAAAAAGTATCTGCATGCAAAAATTGAGTTCAGTTGGGAAATACATACCACAGTTGAAAATTCCCCTTCAGCAATTTCTACTCATGAGAATAAAGTACGTGAATTCTTTTGTGCAGACCTGTATACGAGCTATAGAATATATGCACAACGAGTAACTTGCAAAAAACGAGTTAAATCTAACCCATTTGTGCCTGAATTTTTGTTTTCTCAAATTTTTTGGTAAAATAACTTTAAAATGTTGCAAAATGAACTGAAAAAATACTAAAAAAAAATTAAGCTTAATTTTTTTTGTATTTATTTGATAAAATGTAAAAGAACTAAATATGAGTATTTCTAGTAGAATAATATGCATAATTATATATTTTACCTACATTTATATTTAAAATGTTTTTAAATTGTATATTATGTACTATAATTAGTATTTTTAGTATTTTTATGAACTAAAAATATATATATATATTTATTTCTTTGCAGAGACTAATAACGTTATAACTATTATTAATAATAAAATAAGAATAATCGTATTGCAGACTTAAAAACAATTTATTTCACAAATATCTTCAAAAGGAGGTTACATAAATAACTGGCTTCTAAATGTCCAACAAAAATATATGCCCGTTTGTGATTAGAACCGTATATTTTGGACATTACAAAAATGCATAAAAAATAGGCTTGAACATTTAATTTCGCAATCTAAAAAAGTACGTATTTCAAAAACGTCTACAAGCTACGATTATAACTTACGATTTTGCATCTTTGATAGAAAAAATACAAATAAACTTACTTTTTACATTTTGCCATCTTGAAAAATTAAAAATCTATAAACATCGAAAAAAGCCTTAATTTAAGCAAATAAATATCCACCTTACGCTGTCATCTCTCGGTTACAGATAAAGACATTTATAAATAAAGATTTCATGCAATTTTCATGTTATAAAGGAGAAGAAAATTATACAAATTCATTAAAATTTGAAATGTCCCAAAAATGGGACGCTAGGCATAAATGGGTTAAAATTGCGTACCGAATGTTTCTTTTGAATATTAATTTTATAATTCCTAATTCGTTATAATTTTTTTTAAATTACACATTCAGTGTATTTATGTTTGGGTTTTTTAGTATTATAACCACAAAAAAAATTATCACATTAAGATTATAATTTCAGGAGATATTATTAAAAATATGAAAATTTAATTTAACATTACAAGCTCTAAACCAAACTGTGCGTGTTTTAATTGAAAACTTTATCATACAAAGGACTTGAAATTTCGTTGCTAGGCATGGTTTGAATCGAAAATTTAAAATATATGTGAAAATGGGTTGTTGCCATTTAAAAAACAAAGTTTGGTCGGGTTTTGATTTGTAGATGACCCCCTAAGCAAATTTTATAGATATCATTTAAAACTAAACTTATTTTTTTTTCAATCGCTTGGTACCAGTAACTTTCTTCTATTATAATTAGTCGCAGAGTTAGTAGGGGTGTTTACTTTTTTTTGCTTTGACCTTGTACGTTTCAATTCACAGAGTTCTAAGAAGATATTCTTAGAACTCTGTCGTTTCGTTTAGTGCGATAATCTGATGTCGCAGGATAAATTAAGGGGCTACTTCACTGAAACTCCTCCAATCACGAAGTCCAATGTTAACCTATGGAAAAAATAAGAAACGCGATGACTCATTACCTAATCTAATTATTGAAATATGGTATTCACCATCAGAAAGTAGAAGTCAGATGCTGATGATATGCGTTTTTTTTTAAATTTCCATAAATTTTAAGTACCTTTAAGAAGATGATACAATTTCATCAAATGAAAATTTCAAAGTTTATAGGGATTTTGTAAATATAGTAGAACCTCTTTTATCCGAAACCCACTACGAGTACATATAAATAATTTCGATCCCCTTTCTTAGAGTTCCTTTGAATTTAACTTTAGCTCCCGTAAGCAATTGAGTGGAACGGAGAAAACGAACAAATTAACAATACTGAAGCTTTTGAATGTTTTGCAAAAGGTTTAGCATGGCTAGAGCAGCAGAAAAACTGTGATACTGGTGAACTAATAATGTTAAAAAGTTCCTTGATAGAGCTTCAAAGCAAAGGCAATCGAAACTGCGACAAACAAAACATTTTTTCAAACCCTTGTGATATATGTAAAAGGCACTTAATTTCAAAATTAAAATTCAGGTAATTTATTCTTGTTTTTTTTTTGTTTTTTTGCTGTTGCTTTATTTTTATTAAGCACCTTTTACCATAATAAGAAATATTTCATATATTTCTTCTTAATCTTAAAATTGAAGCATTCTCGATTATCCGAAAATTTCGATTTTCCGAAAGATGGTTGGTCCCAATTACTTCGGATAATCGAGGTTCTACTGTACTTAAAATTTGCGGAGCAATTTTTATAGAAACGCACATCATCCGCATCTGGCGTCTACTGTCTCATGGTGAATACTATAGGTGCAGATTCACGGTCGACAGTCGCCATATGGCGACTAAAGTTTTTGCTTTGGCGACTAACTTTCGGCGTCTAAATCGCCATGTTATTTATAGAGATGCCCTTTTTTCGCCGAATGATTTTCGGATTATTTTTTTTTCTTATCAATCGCCGGATTATGTCTCTTCCATAACCTCGCTATATTTTCCACTTTTCTTTTTTTCTTATTGTCCATAATTAAAAAATATGATTAAACATGGACGCCACATTTCCGCGGAATCGTTAATTTATTGTTTTCTTCTAAAAAACTGCGATGTCCGCGGTATCGGGAAAAAAGGACGTTTGATGTGCGCCGCGAATTAATTCAACAGCAGTGGTATATCACAGTTAGCTTGCAACGCATCAGAAAAATTCGATCCGAGAAAAGAATACGTTTGGGCCCCATTCATTAAAATTTTATAGCTCTGGGATTATTCAGATATGTTCTTACAGGTAGACAATAAATATCGGCATGCGATTCTTCTACGAATTAGCAGAATTCCTCGAATTATTATTTATTTATTTAGCAGATTTCATCAAAAACAATTCGTCAATCGGTCATGAAAAGAATTGGGGAATTTCCTCGATCGGTCATGAACTTTGTAAAATCCGTCATGGAAAAATCCCGCAAATTTTGTCAATCGCTAGCCAAATAAAACCATGAATTTCATAAATGGTTCCCGAAATAAAACTTCAAATTTAGAATTCCTGATTTTTTTTCCCATATAAACGTTATTTCCTTTTATGCAATTTTTTCACAATGTTGATTTTTTGGGTTTAGGAGCCACTGGCTCCTTAAAAATTTTGAGAATCTGCACCTATAGTGAATACCGTACAGTCCTCCCCACTTAATCGGGTCACGGATAATCGAATAACCCACTTATTCGAATAGAATCCGCCGGAACCGAATTTATTCCTATTGGTTCCATGTTATTTTTCCCCGCTTAAACCAAATACTTTTTACGAACGTTCCCGCTTAATCGAATAAGAACTATGTGACCAACGTTTGAAAATAGGCGCGAAAAGCACGTTTCAGCTGGAATTTCCTTCCACCTTTTGTCTTTTTCGGTTCCTTTACGCTGAAAACAAATATTCAGTTCTTCCTCCAATGATTTCGGCCGGCAGGTGTATAATGAACAGGTCAAATGATTTCCCCATCTTGAGCTCCCCACCATCACTTCTTGCTATTAACCAGGCTTTAGTGGCAATGCACCGTTACTTCGAGACTCGAGATGGTAGTTGTGATATTTTGCACTCATTCGAAAAATAACTCGATATTTACTCCTTTAAAATTACACTTAAACAAACCGATTTAAACGATTTTTTAAGGCAGTATAAGTAACGTAAATTAGAAGTAGTAAAATTTTGACCAAATTCAAACGAGCTTGCATTAAGTGTGACGTAAACCATATAAATGTATGTACTGACATTAAATTAATACGTATTTACTTTATATTAGCATTTGTATTTATTTTAGTTTATGTTATTCTCTTAACGATTTATTATGCTGTTAATTAAATATACCGTTATTTTGCCTTTTTATTACGCATTAAATATTACAGTTATGATTTCCCGTTTAATCAAATACCCCGCTTAATCAAATATTTTCTTCTGGAACCGTCAATATTTGTTTAAACGGGGACGACTGTATTTCCATAATTAGATTAGGTAATGAGTTATCGCGCTTCGAAGTTTCCCCATAGGTTAACATGGGATTTCGCAATCGGGATGTTTCAGTGAAGTGGCCCCTTGTCTGAATCTGACTGATACTGTTCAAATGACGGAAGATAAATTCTTAAATTCTTACTTTTTCTGTGCGCTCTCCATGTCATTCAGTCCATTGTTGAGGAGTGTGACGAATCCATTCGTCAGATCGTAATAATACGTGATGAAGAAATTGCTCAAGCAGCTAGCCAGAAGGAAGATAGCAAGCAGAGAATAGCCAATCTTAGGCCATCTATAAGATAAGGAACAAAAATCAATTTCTTCTTATAGAAATATCTCGGGTCCTTTCAACTTTATGAGACAGTTGAAATTGAATTCACTTTGACAGACATAGAATAGCATGATAATTTTAAGCAAAAATAAAAGCATATTCAAGAGACGGAAATGTTTTCGCAACTAGGTAATTCGTCTTCGAGTTTGGAGTAGCATACTCATAGAATAGCAAAAATAAATGCATATTCAAGAGGACTTGTTTTTTAATGAAATAAAACATCTTCACGGTTGGAGTAGCATACTCATAGAATAGCATAATAATTTTAAGCACAAATAAAAGCATATTCAAGAGAAGGAAATGTTTTTTTTCAACTAGACAATTCGTCTTCAAGTTTGGAGTAGCATACTCATAGAATGGCAAAAATAAATGCATATTCAAGAGGACTTGTTTTTTAATGAAATAAATCATCTTCACGGTTGGAGTAGCATACTCATAGAATAGCATAATAATTTAAAGCAAAAATAAAAGCATATTCAAGAGAAGGAAATGTTTTCTCAACTAGGTAATTCGTCTTCGAGTTTGGAGTAGCATACTCATAGAATGCCAAAAATAAATGCATATTCAAGAGGACTTGTTTTTTAATGAAATAAATCATCTTCACGGTTGGAGTAGCATACTCATAGAATAGCATAATAATTTTAAGCAAAAATAAAAGCAAAGTCAAGAGAAGGAATTTGTTTTTTCAACTAGACAATTCGTCTTCAAGTTTGGAGTAGCGTACTCATAGAATGTCAAAAATAAAAGCATATTCAAGAGGACATGTTTTTCAAATAAATTAATCAACCTCACGGTTGGAGTAGCATACTCATATGGAGTAGCATAATAATTTTAAGCAAAAATAAAAGCATATTCAAGAGAAGGAAATTTTATTCTAGATAAATCATCTTCAAGGTTGGAATAGCATACTCATAGAATAGTATGTTAATTTTAAGCAAAAATAAAAGCATATTCGAGAAAGAATAACAAATTATTAACTTCAAATTATACTCATTTTAAGTATAAAACGCCCCCCTCCCCATCTGATTTTTAGATTTGTAAGACGTGAGCAGATGCCCGCTTGCCCTTGCGATAATCAGGCCTTGTATTCTATAGAAATTTCTGCAAACAGAAACTTGTGTATCAGTAAAAAAAATATTTTACTTGGTACTACACAGGCTAAAGTATCAGTGTTGCGAATTCAGCTGATTTTTTTTTCATTTAGAAACCTAGCACTATTTCCGAATAGTAATATTATCCTTATTGAACCTGACATTAAATAAGACGAACAAATAGTGGTAGATTTTTAAATAGAATAGACTAAAGGAGCAACACTGGCTAGTGTGCGAATTTCATACGTACATACCAGTTTTTATGTTTGTATTTTCCACAACTTACCTCCAAAGTGCGATTAAAAATAGAGGGCTGATGATGAAAAACTGCATATCGTTTGCAAGATACCATGACCAACTCATGCACTGCAAAGAAAGAAAAACCAATTATCAGTTGGGCCGTTGATTTTCAAAGAGGGGCAAATGCATTCCTGTTATTGGAAGGTATCGAATGGTTTGCATTCGAGTGGAGATAAAGATAGTTTTAAAAATAGTTTACGAATATTTTTAAATCCAGCAGACTTATTTTATATTTTTTGTGGTCTTATTTCATGTCAATTTTATATGCGGCAGTGGTTATTCGTGTTAGCAGAAAAAAAAAAAAAAATCAAGGTTTTGATCTGCGAAGCCCGAGTACTAGAGAATATTTGGCGATTGATCACCTCTACTCCCGGCTAACGGGAAATGCTTTAAAATTAATTTATTAAATTGTAATTAAATTCATGAAATACAGGGTGTCTACAAATTAGTTGGGCAATTTTGTAAGTTAAGAATTTCCGAAGTATTAAATAAAATTAAGGTGTCAGGTGTCATAACTGATGCTGTCGCTTAGCGAACGGTAATCATCCTTGTTCGGAATTACAATAATGGAGACGTACAACGTCGCTGAAAAAGCGAAATGCTGTCTTCTGTCAAATGCTGTCGAAACGCCGCCCCTTTCTGCATCCATTCCTGAACTAAAATCAAGAATATGCACTGCAAGACAGTATTTCGCTTTTTCAGCACCGTTGTACGGCTCCATTATCATAATGCCGAACAAGACGATTACCGCTCGCTAAGCGATAGCATCAGTTATGACACCTAACGCCATCTATGAATAAACTTTGGCAATATTAATGTGGGATTGTAAATATTCTCACCAATGCAGCTTGATTAACTCAAGGGTTTATTTAATGAATATGCAATCTTATATGAAATAAAAAGTACAACAGGAGGAACGTGGAAAAAAGCTAAAAAATATGTGGCAAGGTTGGATTGAAAAATAAGTAAAATCAAAAGGTGTTTATGTTTAGAAGTTCCATAGTTTTTACCTCAACATGAAGGTTGAAGATTCGTTAAATGCCAAATAAAAGATTTGGGCAAGAATTCTAGGTGAATGCGAGTATTTATGTTTACAAATGTATTATATTATTGAAGTGGATGAACTGCTGTGACCTATTAAGCATACATATTATTTGTTCGAGTGAATAATAAATGCCGTATAAAATTGATAAGCTAGTAGATGCATTTATTTATAGTTATGAGTCAAGTGAATCTTTAAGTAATTTTCAGACTAAATCCTACATTACTACTAGTCTGACTTACAACTACTTAATTTCACTTAATATTTCGGAAATTCTTAACTTACGAAATTGTCCAACTTATTTGTAGACAACCTGTATTAAAATGATGTATTGTTATCGGAGACACGTCTGTGTACATAATTTTTATAATTTTTATATATATGAAGAAGGAGTGAAAAATGGATTACAAAACTTACACGAACCATGTTAAGTTAAAAGTGGTTAAGGTATGTGCTTAGCTTCGAGGAGACACGTCTGTGTACATAATTTTTATAATTTTTGTATATATGAAGAAGGAGTGAAAAATGAATTACAAAACTCAATCTTTACATACACGAACCATGTTAAGTTAAAAGTGGTTAAGGTATGTGCTTAGCTTCGAGGAGACACGTCTGTGTACATAATTTTTATAATTTTTGTATATATGAAGAAGGAGTGAAAAATGGATTACAAAACTCAATCTTTACATACACGAACCATGTTCAGTTAAAAGTGGTTAAGGTATGTGCTTAGCTTCGAGGAGACACGTCTGTGTACATAATTTTTGTATATATGAAGAAGGAGTGAAAAATGGATTACAAAACTCAATCTTTACACACACGAACCATGTTAAGTTAAAAGGGGTTAAGGTATGTGCTTAGCTTCGAGGAGACACGTCTGTGTACATAATTTTTATAATTTTTGTATATATGAAGAAGGAGTGAAAAATGGATTACAAAACTCAATCTTTACATACACGAACCATGTTCAGTTAAAAGTGGTTAAGGTATGTGCTTAGCTTCGAGGAGACACGTCTGTGTACATAATTTTTATAATTTTTGTATATATGAAGAAGGAGTGAAAAATGGATTACAAAACTCAATCTTTACATACACGAACCATGTTAAGTTAAAAGTGGTTAAGGTATGTGCTTAGCTTCGAGGAGACACGTCTGTGTACATAATTTTTATAATTTTTGTATATATGAAGAAAGAGTGAAAAATGGATTACAAAACTCAATCGTTACATACACGAACCATGTTAAGTTAAAAGTGGTTAAGGTTTATGCTTAGCTTCGAGGAGACACGTCTGTATACATAATTTTTATAACTTTTGTATATATGAAGAAGGAGTGACAAATGGATTACAAAACTCAATCTTTACATACACGAACCATGTTAAGTTAAGGTAAGTGCTTAGCTTCGAGGCCCTTTTTTTCCAAAAACATGAAATCTTTATCAAACACATATATTTTTAGTTAAAATAGAGTGATGTTCAATGGAATTTTAATTAACTTTTCAAATTTAGCCAATATGTAGTCAAATTTTAGTAAAGAATTGCGTTCATGCCAAACCATCTGTAACGAAATCTAATCAATATATTTCTTTTCTTTTTTCAAAAATATATTTGCAAACCACTAACCTGTGTTATAAAGCAAAAGGTTTGCAATGTCTCTTAAAACCCTCTAAGTGTTTGGGGCGTAATATTCCGTTCACCAAGCTCCAGGTTTCACAGCAATACAAGCAATATTTAAGATAACATAAAATGTAGATTTAATGAATTTTAAATACATTGAAGAATGATTAATACTCTCAAGGATTACATTCATATTTCTAATTGAGTTTTTTTTTTTTTTGTAATGTTGAAAGAATCATATTTTTTTAGCATATAAAACAAAATGCAAAGAAAACAACATTACAATTTTAGCCTTTTGCAAGACGCTCGGAAGATTAAATTTACTAATATATACCAAATTTTGTGTACAAAACATGATTTTTTTTTAAATGTGTATTTTTCAAAAAAAAAAAAAAATAGCTCTTAAATTAATATAAACAAATTTACCAGCTATATTTTGCTTCATAACATACTAATAGAATGAGCAGAACCAATTTTATTTCAATATCTTAAAAACTTTTTCAGAAATGATGTTTCGCGTAAACATCACAATGAAAAATGCAGTTTTCAAGAAAACCCAAATTAAGATTTTGATATAGTACAAAAAGTTTTGTATAAATAGTCCAAGAGCCGGCAGCACAAAAACCTATGTTATCAAGCACAAGAAAAAAACCTTTATTTCGTGGGAGAGTAGAAGTAGGGGAATCTAATGATCCATGTCTTCTGGAAGTGAAGTGGTGCAAAATCCAAAAATGAATACCACTAGTGGTTGACTCGTAAGTTTATCATTGTGTTTTCCTGCTCCCAGTCCTCCATGTTTTCATATCTTTGTTTGTAGGACAAACACAATGATAAACCTACGAGTCAACCACTGGTGGTATTCATTTCGGGCTTATGCACCACTTCACTTCCGGCAGACATGGATCATTAGATTCCCCTACTTCTACTCTTCCATAAAATTAAGGGGTTTTTTTCTTGTTCTTGATAACATAGGTTTTTGTGCTGTCGGCTCTTGGACTAAATGTTTACAACTTTAAAAATCCACCCGATTTCTATGTGTTTATATATTTGTGTACATATTATGTATTATATATTTGTGTATTAAAATGTATTGTTTACCTTTCTGTAGCTCTTTAAACGATTACTTCCGGTTTAAGAAAGTTCATTTCCGGTTTATATTTTCGGCTATAACTTTGCTTCAAATTATCGTTGAACCAAAAGTAAGGCATTTTTGGAATTCTAAATGTTTGAAATTTAATTTTAAATAATGAAAAAAAATCGAAAATTTTCGCAAAAACAGCGATTTGAGAGTAGGCACATAACTTAAGGAGTCTCATGACTCTTAAACCTTCAAAATTTCAAAAATTTTAATTTTTTGATATGTTAAACTTCTATTATGTTTCAACATTTTGATGTGAGTGTTTCTATGAAATTCCTATTAAAACTCAAGTTATGGCTTTAGAATTATACCCACTTCGAGCTAAAACGGCGTTTCTGAAACTTTGAAATCATTTTTCTCAAAATGACGTTTTGAGCATAAAGCGCAGGATATCTCAAAAACTTCTCAATATTTTTCCATGAAAATTTCCAAAGATATGTTTAACGTTAGTCTGCATAAACCGAATCCAAAATTTTCTTTTTATTGTTCAAAAAAATATTTTTATTATGTGGTTATGCTGTTGAAATTTTCAAATTTTTCTGTTAGCTAAATACAACTTTGTATTAAAAATATAAAAAGCTTTAAATACAAATTTATTAGGTTCAGGGTAATTATTACAACCTGAAGTATAGTTATACACCAAAATGTTTTTTTCTAAATTCAAAATTTATTTGTAATCCTGCGCGTAAGCTGCCGTGCCAATTTTCTGCTCGACAAAAGTCTGATAGTTTGAAGACCCCTAAAAATATTAATTCTGCATCTACTAATTTTTTTATAAATATACGATATTACAATACTGATAAAATTTTACTTAAAAGGTGCTAAAATACATTAAAAGGTTTCTACAGCATAAAAACCGTCAAAGATGTTATTATGCTGTAGAAACCTTTTAATGTATTTTAGCACCTTTTAAGTAAAATTTTATCAGAATTGTAATATCGTATATTTATAGGTTAATCAAGGTGAATATGACGTTCAATAATTATAGTTTGAACTATATTTTATAATACTAATTTTTTAAAGATATGAAATAAAATAACATACTAATATCGTTCATCCCTTTTAAAATTGTGTTTTAAAATCATATACATTTTAAGTTATTAAATGTTGAAAATGGACATTTTCAGGGGTGGGAGAATGTATAATTTTACTCGCCACTGGCGAGTGAATTTTTAGGTAGTCTTGAAAACTTCAAGCTATAGATATGCGAAAACTTATTTTTTTAAGTATTTAGCTATATTTTTCAACTTTCCTAATTACTGTAATGTAAACATGGTACTAAGTTCTATTTTATATTAAACTTTCATCTCTTGTTTATTTTTAATTTTACAGGAAAAAAAAATGAAAATGCATTATAGAAATAGTAACAAACTATTTTTGTGTTGCGTAAATTTTGTCAAAGTTTTAATTGCACGTTGCATTTTTTCTGGCTGGTGAAATAAATCCTTGGCTGGTAAGATTTTCTAGAAATTTTCCACCCCTGGTCATTTTGTTTTTCATTTTTTCCGATTCTACGAGTCCTGGGACCCTTAAAAGAATATAATCAGTCAAGTAGTAGGGAAATATATAAACTTTCATTTAATAGAAAAGAGAAAATAAAAGAGAAATCGGTTCTTCCATTGCAAGATATTTTTGGTACAAACTTATACAACATTGTTTCAAGAAAATCGCATTTAAAGTTTTGAAATAAGATCACTTGCTCGCACTGAGAAAATAAAATACCGCCTTCACCTAGAATGAATAGGTAGTCATTTTCTGAATACCTAAACTAGGCTCGTCGACGTCTTGCTCCAAAGCAATATAAGTAAGCGTACAAACTTAATACTGGAATCGGGCGTAAATTAACACAGTTGCGCCATCTTGTCGACGGGGTGATAATCCACATACGCGGGCTTTTCGAGGCTAATGTAAAAGACAGGGTACCGCGGTGGGTCCGAGTCTTCTTTTTTTACAGACCGCTGGAGTCACGTGATGCTCGAATGCATCAATGAAGGTGTGCGAAAAGAGCATCACGTGACTCCAGCGGTCTGTAAAAAAAGAAGAATCGGACCCATCGCGGTAGCCTGCCTTTCTTGTTAGCCTTGGGGCTTTTAGTGTGATGTCATATATGACAGGATATCTACCATCTCCGCATACTTTCTAAATCTTTAGTCATTCATGGAACTGAATTTTGTTTACCACATATATTACAAAATAATGGCGTAGCGAGAGGGGCGTCCAGATGCACTTGACCCCACGAAGTTTTCTTCGCCTTGTCAGAGACATTTCAGCTATTAATCAAGGTTAAAAAAACTTTACAATTTTAGTGGTGTGAAGTAAGAAAACAGTTAGGCATCTTTCAGTAGTTTAACCCCGTCCGCTACGTGGCGTGCCACCTTGATTGATGTGACCTCGCCTTTAATCTTGCGATTACCTCTCCAATTTACGATAGGACGCTTACTTAGTATATCGCTTTGTCTTACTCTCAAAGTATGCACGCGTTTTTTTGGGCTCCGCCATTTTGCTTTTAGCTGCAGAAATTCAGTGCCCACTTTAACGCTTTTTGTGCCCACGGATGGTACTTAAATAGAAGAACATGAAGATACCTTTAAATTAACGAAGACAAGTATATTTAATTAGCTATTTACTAATAAGTAATTAGCAGGGACCACGTGCAAGCCAGCTATCGAAAGCGACGCAAACAGCCAGCGGTAGGACGCTTCAGGTTAGGACCGGTAGAAGGAAGGAAATCTCCGGCGAAAAAAGAACCCCCTCCCTGTAAAGCGTCTACCTTGATCAAGGACTTAGCTCTCACAAGCGCCATTTTCTCCATACCCCGCTACACAGAGGTAAAAGAAGGACGCCATCTTGTCTCAAACAACATCTTCTAGAGGATATAGGAGTCCTGGCGGGGAAAAACAAAATGTAAGTATCTTTTCAAATTTAAACAATTTTCTTCTTTTTGTGACTAGCGACTGTGGGGAGTAATGAGGAATTGACAAGTTGGGATTAGTCCCATTATTGTAACTTCCCCACTGCAAAGCCTAAAAAGGTATCCTCCTAGCTATTTTCTGGTTAATTGGCTATCCCAATTAACCTACGCGGCGTAGGACTGGCACACATAAACAGTTAATAAACACTTAAAATTATACATTAAATAATCTATAAATTGCAGTTAACTTCTTTTTTAGTACTGCAACCCCCTCTAATTTTTCGTTTAACACAGTTTCCTTTGTTATATTCATTGTAATATCCCTCCCCCCCAATCTCAGTCTTTTTTACACACCCCATTTAGTACACTGTTTTAATTTTTAAGAATTTCCTATTTTAATTAATCAGTCCCCTCCACCTTTTTCTTTTCAACCACTTAACCCCCCCCCTTTTTCTTTGGTTACCCTAGTCAACCTAACTCACTCCTTTTCAATTTACAACTGAGTAATCAACTTCATTTCCTTTTTTCAACCTAAATAATAATAAATAGAAAATAATTTATTAATAAACTTATAATTCAATTACAGGATATTATCTTTTACCCACACATTCCCCACTTTCTAATTCTATCTTAATTTATAAAAACTCCCAACTTATTCACTTTTAGTTCATTAAATTAAATTAACGTACTAGCAAATAACCGCTTTCCAATTACCACTCCACGAATTCTTCATAATATCAGAAAATAAACTGCACATATTTAATTAATCGCCACAAGATTTAACAAACTTATAATCAACTTAAAACTCCAATTCACCTGTAGCGCAGCAAGCAACTAGCTAGCAGACTATTAGCGTAAAGATAAGAACCAGGCTACAGCGCCTAGAAGATACAGTGTGGAAAACGGCTATTCCTATAATGCTTTAAAAAGTGCTAAAAACTTGTATTCCATAAATTTCCAACAATGCTCAGCGGCAATATGCTGATACGAGCGCCATCTCGTAACTCTTTTCAATATAAACACTGTGTTTTCAAAAATTATAGAATGTTAAATGTCGGAAACTATAAATATAAGATATTTTGGTCTGTTATAAGCTAATTTAGTTAAGGAATGACGTGAAATAGGTTAAAGAGTCTCTTTTAGAATGACTATCGCTTTTAAATCACTACGATGGCGCTACGATCGACATCTTGTTATTCAGCATCGTTGTACATTTATGGGATTCAATTTTTTAGCACTATTTTGTAGCCGTTTTCCACACTGTATCTTCTAGGCGCTGTAACCAGGCTTTGTAGGAAAAAGGACTACCAGACAAAATCACTAAGTAGAGATTAGTTGAAGAACCCATAATCCGCCCTTTTGTACATATAGAATTCACCCCAGCCCGAGCTTTTGTTTTCATAAATCCCCTCTTTTCTACAATAAAGATTATTAAGGAGCTCCCAACATATGCAATAGGTAACTCATCTAGACAATGCATTAGTTTGCGTACAACTACACGATAATTTAGCCTTTCAAGTTCGGCTCCCCCTTCTTTTGGTCTAGCTCAGGGTTGGCGAACCTTTTTGTTGCCGCGTGCCAAATTTGATCAAAAAATATTTTACGTTCCAACTAGAAAACAAATTTAGTAGATGGAAAAATAATGGATTGAAATTGTTTAAAATTTTCTATTAAGATTTTAAAAATATGAGGAACATACATGTAGGTATTACACTATAATAATTATGGCAACAAATATATTTTAGAAATTAATCTAACAAAAATTAATGCTATGTAATTTGATTCCTGTTGTTGCATCTTAATATCAGGTTAATTTTAATGCAAACTAAACGCCGGTTTTATATGACAAGTGCTTTCAGTATGCGTTTTGATATTATTTAATTACGAAAACAGTGGCTTGAAAGCATAGATAGGCAAAAAAACTGTTAAAATGGCAAACATCAGTTTCTTTGAATAGCTCTGAAATATATTCAAAGTTACTATAACATTTTCATTAGAATTTAGTAATGTCTAGTAACTAATTCTTGTCGATAGTTTTCAAATATCGTCTTTGTTTGAAAATTTTTGAGACCATAATTAATTAAATTGGAATATAATATGCCGCAATTAAAATTTTTCAATTTCCATTTAATCGAATTTAGAAAAGATCAGTTGCAATTTTGTGTAATCTCACTCTATTTTGATTTAGAGCCACAAGCAATGCCGTGCCAAAAGAGGCACGCGTGCCACAGATTCGCCGTCCCTGGTCTAGCTTATAAAGGCTTTATTTTGGAGGTATTTTCCGCCGTATACAGTTTCTCATTTGAATAAGTTTTATATCACAAGAGTCTGGTTCATATTCATCAACCTACAAGTCCCCCCCCCCTTTATCTTTTTGTTTTGTATTACTATTCTCTAATATATTTATTGTTTTCTTCATTTAGATTGCAAAATATAATCTCTTATTAATTATTGTGTGACGTTAATTATGCATTTGTGCCCCCTCCCCCCTCCAATATCCGTTGGGTGCTAAAACACAATAAATAGATAACGTGGACCTCGAAATCCTCACAACACAAGCACATGAAACCCTCAACACGTTCCATATCCAAGTCGAGTAGCAGCACATTATCGCCTCCAAATATACGCAATCAAGCAAAAATAACCAACCACACTTACTCCAAAAATTCAAAAAAAGGTACCACATGCTACAGGTGGATCAGGTACAACCCCGACAGAGCCAGCAGGTCGTAAACAGAAGAATGTCACAAAAAAACGGAGAGCTCTCAGAGAAAACAACAATAACATTGAAGAGCATTCAAGAATATTTTGATATGAGTAACGAAGTAGAATCAGAAGAATATTAATCAGATGGTGATATTCAGGGGCGGCGCTAGAACTTGCCCGACGGGGGGCCGAATTTATAATATATATTAGAGGTGTCCACGAGCCCGGGACTGTCCCGAACAGTGTTAAATTCAGACACTTTTCTCAGGGGGGGGGGGTTGCACTTTTTTACCATTAAACACACAAAATCTCAAATATTAGGGGGGGGGGGATCTCATTGCTCTGAGGGGGAATGTCCTCCTCCCCCCCGGGCCAACCCCTGAATTCAACACTGGTGCCGAAGCCCGTGATCGGTAAAAGTTTATTTCATTAACCCTCTGTCTACCAGAAGGGTCCAATGGACCCGACATGTATATTCAAAATATCTATTCAAACCAGAAAATTTCTTCAAAACAAACTAAATGTATAAATCAGACAATAATAAGTTAAATAAACAAATTAAATAGTTTTAAGTAAAAATTCTGGTGTAGAATGTTTTTATAAAACTTGAGTAAAATTTCCGGTAGTTCTAGGGTTAAACTCGGGCCGGTCTCGAGCTAAATTTTAGCTTTTGAAAAGTTGGTCCGGACCTGAACTTCAACCTTCCCGGGACACATCCGGGTCTTAAATTTTTTCTGTAGATTCGGGACAGACCGGACTGTATTCACTGGACTTCAGAATTTTTTCCCGCGTGGTAATGTCGTGGTAACTTTTCTCCTTTATTAGTGGAGTAAATGAACAATAAAACATTTCTTTTTTTTTCGGGTCTTAAATTTTTACTGTAGATTCGGGACAGACCGGACTGTATTCACTGGACTTCAGAATTTTTTCCCGCGTGGTAATGTCGTGGTAACTTTTCTCCTTTATTAGTGGAGTAAATGAACAATAAAACATTTCTTTTTTTTCCGTATTTTAAATAACAGATGGAATATGTTGGTTAATCAGGAGAAAAACATAAAATTTTCGCGTTTTGGCATATCCCGAAACGCGCAGATCTCTAACACTCACAGTGCGATTTAAATTAGAGATGAATTGCAGAGGGACAAAAGATTTTTATTCGAAATATAAATTTCAAAACCTGTCAAAGAATATTGTAGATAAATAAAGTGAAAAAAAGCTCTTAAAGTTATTTTTGAAGCACCTCACTAGCCACCTAGTTTTCATAGGCGGACGAATCCGCAAGAGAAAGTTTCCACATTTTCGAGTATTACTCGAAAAAAAAAAAATGTGCTTCGTACTCTTCTTCATCTTCCACCCAGCAACGTCCCAATAAGAGGTCATTCAATATTACAGGTTTTACTTGTACATGTATAGCACGTACACAGCAGTGTGTGAACGATAAAGTATGGAACAGTTCTCCGGTTATGAGTCAAACCACTGCGGACCACCCGCCCCTTAAGAAAATGTAAAGGTCTAGAAACAAGAGTGCCACATCAGGTAAGGTGGTAACCAATTTTTTTCGAAACGCGGTTCGTGTTCAGGCCGGGTTGACCATGTATTTTAATGTCGGACGTTACTGAAAAAAATCAGCGGACAAATTTCTATCGAAAACGCATGAAGTGATCAAAAATTAGTTTAATTTATAATTATTTAAATTTGTTAGTGAAAGTGTCATCGTGAAAACTAGCAGTTAAACGTTACACCTAACTAGAGTCCGTCCCGGGTAACAAATAAAATTTGCATTCCTGCAAATTTTATTTAAAACCAAGTTGCAACCCAAAACGAACCCAATCAAAAATATAACTTCCACCCGCAACCCGATCGAACCCAAAATAATTCAAAACCCAACAAACCCGGAATCAGAGAAAATTGATCCAAAATATAATGCAATTATAGAAAAATAGTCTGTAATCATATCTCCAATAGTAATGTAATCTTTTATGTAGAAAAATAAACATGTAAGAAGCAGGCATGAAAGTGGGAAATGGGAAAAAAGGTGGATATTTTTTTCCATCTATACAATAAGGCCAAACTTTAATTTAGATGCATTTCAACAGCTATTCATACAATAAAATAAATTATAACTGTAAATATGATTTTTATTTTTTTTGTAACTTAGAAAATATTAAAAGAAAAAAATAAATAACAATAAATGTATAAATTCATTAAATCAAAACAGAAAACTGGAAACAGTTTACTAAAAGTATAAATCCATCCAAATATATCTGATGAACTTATGTGAAGTACAGAGATTAATTTTTCAAAATAAATGTATTATGTGAATATTTAAGACTTTACTTAAAAGGAAAAAAAATCTCTATGCTTAAATATATGCACGCCAAATTTATATTTACTCCAGAAATACATTTTCAAAAATGCATCACTGAAATTACACAGAAGTGTTTTATAAATAGAATAAAATATTCTATTCCAAAAAACCTTATTAAAACTTCCTTTCCCTAGTTAAAGAACTTGATTTACATGACTTTCAGATGCTTATAATAAAAGCTTGCCTTTGATTTGATAGTACAGCAATTCAGAAACAAACATCAAGGATTTGAGTAGACAAAATGTCTAATTATTTGGCTTTCCAGACCCCCCCCCCCCCCATATGCTTCTAATATTTTTTTTTTTTGCATGAATCCAGAGAATGTCCAAATTTGCTTTTAAAAAAGTGGAATTCCTTAATTAGGAGGAACTCTTTCATGCTTGAAGAAGTCATTCATATTCAAATATATGTAATTTTTCGTCTGAAATAGATTCCTGTGCGGGTTGTTTTATACCGGACCCAAACATTCAACATAAAATCAATCCGAAATCTACCAAAAAATTTCCGTTGACCCAAAATCCGACCTGAACCCGACAACAAATTTTCTATTGATCCTAAACCGAAACTCTTCAACCCGAACCCGACTCGACACAAAAAAGCTATATAACGTAATACAGTTATGAAAAGATAGTATTCCCTCTGTTTCTCAAATAAAGCATTAGCGTATACTCTAACTATGAACGTTCATGATGTCAGGATATACCCTCCGCCTATATCGTATGGCTCGTAAGTAGAGTTGTCAGGTCTAGTATCGCAGAAAAACGGGACATCATAAACACTACAATAAAACCTGTTAAAACGGAACCAATGTAATGGAATAATGCTTTAAATTAAAAATTTTCACGATATCGCTAAAACAGTACTATGCAATTATAACGAAAGAATGTACTTTCTAAGATTAAAACCTGTCTAAATTGGAAAGTTCTCCCGATTCTTTGTCGTTCCATCTTAACAGGTTGCTGAATTAAATAGCTTCCTTTCTTCGTATTGAATGCATGTGAATTATACTTTATCCATAAAGGAATTGTGTGAAATTAATTAGTCGAACTAGAGTTTTTTAAATAATTAACAGTAATTTTATGACAATAATGCTCACTTTATAAATACCGCGTTTTATTTTTTTCGTTATTTTGCATTTCAGTCGTTTTCGAAAAAGTACACTACGTATTTATTACGGAGGTACACTCTCAAGAAAACATTTCGTCAAATGTAAAAAGTTTCTATTATTTGAAAAAATTGAGCTTCAGTTCGCGAACTTTTTTTATTTTGGAGCAAAAAAGACATACGTAAAAAATCAGTTTCTAACACAAAAAAGTAACATGCAGCACAGTTATGGGAACACCCCTGTGATTTGACGAAAATGCAACTTCAGGTAATTTTTACGTTAGATTAATGAATTTTCTGTATTTTGGGGGTAAATGGGCAAATCAAAACAGGAATTTTCGTATTTCGATATTAATAATAATAAAAGTAATTGAAGAAACACCTGTAACTCACGTATTTTTTTTTTTTTTTTTTTTTTTTAGAGTGTATATTGATCGAAACCAGCCAGCGTGGTCCTCTAACTTCTGATAAGATACAGAATTTAAATCTGAGACTAAAACTGAAATACAAAATTCTCAAGAAAAATGTAAGCTAAAGGAAGACTTGTCAAATAGCTTAGAAGGTAAAAGTTCATTATTTCAATATCAGCTCAAGCATAAAACAAAATTTTGTTGATGTAAAAAGAAAAAAAAAAAAAAAAAAAAAAATCTTTGAATGCATGCTTATTTTGTAACAGCCAAAGTTTCAGAGGTCTGCACGGGCCGGGCCTATTTTCATTCATGGCACCCGGGCCGGGCTTGGGCCTTATCGGGCCGGGCCTAACTTCTTTTTTCCGTACCGAGACGGGACAGGTTTCATTCTTCCTAGGTCTTCATAAGCCGATATTTTCAGTCCCGATCTAGATCTAGCCCATATGAAAATCATTGTCTCGGCAAAGCCTAGTCTGTGCAAAAATCAGTAAAATTTGGTCCAGCCCAAAAATTTTTGCAAAAAGTATATATATTTTTAAATCGGCATTCTACAATTAAACATTAAAATTTATTCGTTTTAAAGAATAGTAGATTTCTAGGTAATAATATTAAAATACAATAAAACGTGTGAAAAAGAACCAGCCTGTCACGGAATCCTGTCTTATACGGGAAAATTCATTGATCCATGCAAAATTAATATACTAATACGTGAGAAAAGAATATAATACATTTACACCTGCTAAGAAGGGAGCTTGTTTATAACGCATTTTTTTTCTTTCAGAGACGATTCCGTCTTAGAAGATTTTACAGTACAGCATTTTTCAGATTTTAAGTCTTCAATACATAATTTTTTGATTAACGATATTAATAATAGCTGAAACATTTACATAAAAATAGAGATTAATTTAAAAAATGTATATCGCAACCTTTTGCGCATCTTTAAAAATTAAGATTATAAACATGAAAAAAAAAAAGATAAAATAAGTATTTTTGGTCAGAACTCCTTTTATCAAAATCAAAGTAAAAGTACATGTTTTGTAGAATTCTGTCGGGCTGGGTCGGACCCGGGCGAGATTTTAACTGTTTGCCGGGCCAGGTTCGGGGCGAACTTTTAGCTTTTATATCGGGCCGAACTTTTAAAGTTATTAATTAAAATATTTTAGTCTAATAATACAATCAAGTTTAAATTATCAAGTAAAGCTGGTATTCTGATTTACACGATTTTTTTAAATTCCTAAATACGAACCTACGACCCTAAACACGAATTGTTAATTACATTTATAAAATGAGATTCTACTGTATATAAAAATTAATGAACAAAGAAGGAATTTTTAGTTTGATACTAAATCAGCTTAAATAATTATACAAAACTCTCTTTTTATTTACTATTTCATTTATAAAAAAAAATACCCTACGCTTTTTAATAAGAAGATCGTAACAAGCAGATGAATTTCTACGTCCTGTCTCTTCTTGAAATCGTATTTCTTTCATTAGGCGTCTAAGTTTGCGGTCAATCAAATAAACATTTAACAGAAGTGCGCATGATTTATAGACAAAATGTATCAGTTTTTCGGTAACATCCGGCCGTTGTGACGAGAGAATTTAACAGACATGTGGTTAAATTCTTAAATTTTCTGGTCGCAAACTAAGGAATAAAATTTTAATTTAGATTAAACTCTTAAAAAATCAGCGGAAAGCTTATCCGTGGGTCAGGTTTTCTACAAACTAACCTAAGATCTTCTTTAAAAAACTAACCTGCGCCCGATTCGACACGACTCGGGTCGTGTACAAGTTACCCGACCCGATGCAGGACTCTACACTCAAGTCAAAAAATTTTCCCCGACGAAGACTAAATTTGGCCCCGACGGGGGGGGGGGGGGGGGATATGCCCCCCGGATCCCCCTCTGGCGCCGACCTTGGTGATATTCCCCAGAATACCCCTAAGAGGAAAACGCAGAAGAAGAAAAGGTGAAGAAAGAACTCATCTACTACAGTGAAGTAAACAAAAAGAAGATCAATAGAAATTGAAAGAGCAATGTTGCCAATCAGTTATATAAAGTCCATTACAGGGAAATCAACAAAGGTCACAGCCACTATGCGCACAGCAGGGGAACGAGCGCTTCAAATTGTGATAGGTTCACTAATGAAAATGGACACAAGAACTGTGCACGTCGAGGCCAGGGTAGAAGTAATGGAACAGTCATCAATTATACGAACATCCGCAAACGAAGAAACAATGATCACAGAAGAGGAAAACAATCAGAAATCATCAGTAGCGAAGACATATGCAAGAGTAGTACAAGAAGCCACCGCAACGGTTATAATACAAGCGAAAGAAGACAGAACGGCAGAGGACGTCGAAAGACAAGTAGCCAGTAAGGTGCAAAATCAAGATGGAGTAAAGATCGTGAAGAAAATCAGGAACGGTATGAAAATTTTCTGCGAATCAGCGAAACAAGCCGCAAGAATTAGGGATGTACTGGCAGAAGAAGAGAAAACAGCAGTAGCCTAACCATCAAGACCGCCAACATGAAGATGAAACGAATACTGATCTTCCTACTGAAACCTGAAGACATCGATGAACAAACAGCCCATATATGAAGATAAAAAGAGTTAGGCATCACTCCAGAGAACACCCAAGAAGCATCCATAAAACCACGCATCCCTCCCAAGAAGTTAGGCATCACTCCAGAAGCAAACGCGCGCAGAATCCGGATCCTCAGACATCTACGGGCGGCTGCGGGGAAGGTTCACATACCGGTATCGCTCCCTGATCCCCTGGCAGATCACATGCTCAAAGAAAGAGCGATATGCCTAGGACTCAGGGAATGCCCAATTAAATATTATGTGACAATCACGCGCTGCCATCGATGTCAGGGCTTCGATCATCTCACTAGCCAGTGCACGCAACAAAATGAGTACTGCCCAACCTGCTCCGGCAACCATAAATATTAAGAATACCCTAAGAGAACCAAGAGGTGCATCATGTATGCAACATACAATGAATGGAACAAAGCACACCTGACAGCGAACATTCCAGTGGACCACAAGGCTCACGACGGGTGGTGCAGGATCTACAGAAAGCTAATGTCAGACAGTTAGAATTAGAATCAGGAAAAACAAAACTCACAACAGGGGACGAGGTACTAAAAAATATAGTAACTATCAACACATACAGGGGTGTCCAACGGGTGTATAGGCGTAGTAGTGCAGAAATAAGGGAACAGGAACGAGGAGTACAATGAATTAAATAGAGTACAGTATGTTACAAGACGACACTAAAGAAAACGAGTGCAAAACAGGCACCCAAGTGTCAAGCACACAAAAGGGAAAAAATAGAAAATACTCACAGCAAACTCCAACGCAAAAGAAAACACGCAAGAGAAAGATAGCATCAATCTCATAAAAATTAGCTTTCACAACAGTTTTAACGCTACGAACTCACTAAAAGGTTATATGGGAGAAAATAAGATTAATATAGGCCTAATTCAAGACTTT
Source organism: Maratus speciosus (assembly GCA_963932465.1). Taxonomy (NCBI): domain Eukaryota; kingdom Metazoa; phylum Arthropoda; class Arachnida; order Araneae; family Salticidae; genus Maratus; species Maratus speciosus. Next base: position 70,553 of record CAWVRF010000513.1, on the reverse strand, counting down.
CACCAAAATAAAAGAACAGAAACGATAGCAGCATTCAGTAACAAAAATAGCATGTGAAAAGTAACTAAAACCAAAAACAACAGATCAGTAATAGTAACGAACATGGGTACAAATCCAATAGCAATAGCAGAAAAAAGAATTCACAACAGCAATAAAAATAGAAAAGAAAAATAACAATCATAAACGTATACGCCCCTCCCCTCCTTCGGCAGACTTCGCAATAGTACTTCAGGAAGTGGAAGACACCTTGAAATTAGCAAATGGTGAAATTCTACTGGCGGAAGACTTCAACGCGCATTCACAACAATGGGGATGTGTGAACATAGACGACAGAAGGCAAAAACTTACAGGCTTTCTTCTCCTAAACTCGCTATTCGTCCAGAATCCACCAGGAACACCGGCATCGTTCAGCACCAGTAGGATATAAAAAGAAAATTGAAGGATGGCCAGATTTATCGATAGCCACTAAAAAGCTAGGATCTAAAAGAACAGACTGGGAAGTGAGCGATGATGAATCGGGCAACGACCAAAAAATTTAAAATCAAATACGACAACACCAACTGTTAAAGACACAGACTAGAAACTAAACATGGAAAACACGCAAAATTTGAGAAAGCAATAAAACAAATAAGAAACAAATACATCAAAGAACTCAAAAGAATAACTAACACAGACCAGCTAGATAGCATAAACTTAAGACTCCAAAACGAAATTAAAACAATAGCTTTCAAATGTTACAAACAAAGGAAAACACCGGCTATAACTGCACCACAATGGTGGACGCAAGAGGTTAAATTAGCAAGGAACAGGGTCAGAGCATTTAGGAGAAGATTCCAAAAACAAGAAGACGGGGAAACAAAACAGAAATTATACATAGAATATAAGAAAGAAAGGGCAAATCTTTAAAAAATAGTATAAAAAGCTAAACGAGACTCCTGGAAAAAATTTTGCAGTGAAATCACTGACACTTACGGCCCACAATACAAGATAGCTTCAGGTAAAAAAACAAACCCTTCAAGGCTAGTCAGTATCATGCCAGATAACAAAGAAGTCACAATCAAAAACAGATTAAATCATTTTACTGACAACCTCTACCTAACAGATCCGGCAATAGAACACAAACTAATACCGGAAAAGCCAAAAGAGAAGGAAGAATCCCCACCCCCAATAACGAAACAAGAACTAAACAGAATAATTAAAAACAAAACAAAGCCTCCGGATGTGAGTTCAATGATTATAACTTAATAAAAAGAATCCACAACGCAGCGCCACAACTTCTATTAACATTATACAACACCTGCCTAAATTATAATTACTTTTCAAAATCGGTACAGTGGTTCTGTTTTACAAGAAAGATAAAGACCCTAAAAATCCTAAAAATTATAGACCAATTAGCCTACTTCCAGCGTTTAGTAAAATCTTAGAAAGAGTAATTCACGGAAGAATATCCCACCATTTAACTGTCAATAAATACTGGAGCGAAATACAATATGGTTTCAAAAAAGGAATCTCATGCGAACATGAGCTAAATAATCTCATAAAACAATAAAACAGGATAAAATAGAGGGATACCAAACATTACTAATAGCTATGGACATTAAGGGCGTATTCGACAACATCAGATGGCCAATCATCTCAGAAAACTTAAAGCGGTCACCAAATCCCACATATTTAACGAACTGGATATAAAGCTTTCTTAATGATATGTACGTCACAATAGAGGAAAACGGAATCAGCTCAACTAAACTGACGTTCGGCGGTTGCCCGCAAGGAAGCTGCCTCGGGCACCTTCTATGGCTCGTAATAGCAGACACTGCGCTGAAAAAAGAATAGGGGAAAAATGTAAGAATACAGGCATTTGCGGATGATTTCATGATAATACTAAAGAGCAAAAACTAAAACCGAACTAATTAAATTAGCCAATAAGATCATTAAGGAATTTAACAACTGGATAACAGAAAACAAACTAACACTCAACTGGGACAAAACAGAGCTACTGTACCTAAACAGAACACACACTAGGGACCTTTCAACAGAGGAGACTTATAAAATAGAAGAAATAAAATTTAATGAAAAAGAGCTGGAAGGAAAAGAGCAAATAAAATACCTAGGAGTCATAATACGTAAAACCTAAATTGGGTATTACACTGTCAAACACAAGCAACTAAGGTAAGAAAGTCATTTAACATAATGAGGGAAATGGCTTCTAGGAGCTGGGGACTTAAACCAGAAATTATCAAGATTTGGTATAGGACAGTACTTGAAAAGACACTAACCTATGCTGCCCCAATATGGGGTCACAACCTAAACACAAGGAGCAAGGAGGTACTGTCCTCCTGCCAGAAACACTTCCTGCTGCCCATTGTTAAGGCATATAAAACTGCCCCAACTGCGACCCTCCAGGTTCTTGCGGGCCTGATTCCAATTCACCTACAAGTTAAATACGATGCCACATATGGTACAGTATCAAGGCTGAGTGAATCAGTTAACCTATACGGGTCAATAATCAACCATAAAGACTACGCCAAAAAAAATAAACGTGTGGACCACACAGCCAGCAGACACAATTGAACCAAGACTAGGACATAACCCAAAAGACATAAACATCTACACAGATAGCTCGAAATTGGAATCAGGCGCTACAGGTTTGGCTTTCGTAGCTTTCAAAAACGATCAAAAAATTCAAACATGGTCAGCACCTCTAAGGAAGTACAATAGTGTCTTTCAAGCTGAACTGCTGGCTATACTAAAAGCAGCAAAATGGGGTAACAGTACAGGGTTAGATTACAGCATCCGTTCGGACTGCATGTCAGCAATTCAAGCACTAAGAAAGCCATTTAACACAACACAACTAGTAAATAATATACTAGAAATAATCAAACTCTCAGACAACAAATTCAAGATTAGCTGGGTTAAAGCACATGTGGGCATCCAAGGAAACGAGGATGCCGAGGAATTAGCCAAACAAGCAGCAGAAAATAAAGTAAAACAAATACCATACGACCTCGAAAGACCAATATCAAACCTTAAAAGAACAATAAAAGATCTAATAATCAAACAGTGGCAGTTCGAGTGGGATTACGGGGAAAAGGGTAGGGCTACACACAACTATTTCCCAAAAGTAAGTATAGACAGATTAGTCAGCTGCAAACTTTTGAGCCAGATTTACACAGGATACGGAGCTTTCCCAAAATACTTTAAAAAAATCAAGCGCAAAGATTCGCCAGATTGTGCATGCGGGGAATTAGGAACCCCACAACACTACCTAACGTCCTTCCCGCTTACACAAACATACCATCTGGCACAAATCACACCAAACAATGAAGAACTTTGGCATAAACAACTAGCAAGCAATAAATACATACAAAACAAAGGTAAATCAGTCATCAGATGGTTAACAGAAATCATAGATATGATATCACAATGAAAAACGAATAAAGTTAAAAAACCCAACCCAGTGGACATCATCACTCCCAACCAACTAATCAACTGCCTTAATTACAGGAGAAAAAATGAAAAAAAAGGACCAAGTTACATTACCAAGTTAATAGCGACCGCTGGTGAAGGAACCTTTCACCCGCAGAAAAAAAAAATAGTATTATCGAACTGCTGAGTGGAGGTCGTCATTTATGATGAACTGATAGCTTCGGCTCATTCACACTACTCCACCGAATCAACATAGATAGCCAAGTGGTAAGGAAAAGATGTGCTCCAAATAAAAGAAAGCAAGAACAAAGGAAAACAACTCCATAAAAATAAAGGAGAAAACTCAACAATACATCTTGTGATAACAGACATCATATAAAAGAAAAAATAATAAAAATGACGGACTAAAGGCCAAGGAATATGCTCCACCCTAGTAGTGCACAAGCCAATCCACAAAGCTCGCGACGATGTTGCAATAAATCGTGATAACAGCCATTATGTTCCAATGGACTGATCGTAAAGAGCGCACTCACGTACCAAAGTAATATCCTAAAATGTCATAAACCAAGATGCGACCAAAACAAGAACCCACCAGCGACAAGTTCGCAATGTGTCAACACCAGCGACAAGCTCGCAAAGTGAAAAATGAGTCAAACCAAAAGGTGATAAGATCGCACAGTGTCAACTCCCATGAATAGAGACTTAAAGAAAATCCACCACAGAGACGTATACATGAAATATGAGAACATACCCCAAAGAAGACGAACCAAGAAAAGGAAGATCACCGGGTAAGTAAATTATAAATATTTTAACAAGGTTAATTAAAGTAAACCATAAATAGGTAATCTGATTAACTTAGGTCAATATAGATAATTAAAGACAATTTAGGCTAACCATCAATTACGTATAACAAATTATCTAAGGAAATACCAAGTAACATCAGATTAGCCAGTGACAGCCCCTATAGGTCCCATCCCCTACACTCTCATCTCAGCCCCCCCCCCCCTTTTCCTTTGAAGATCCGAGACATCCCCAGTCTCTACACCCTTCACCGCGCCCCAGAGGATGCACCCTGGGGAAGGTCCAGACCCCCTCCTCCAATAGTCTTAGTCTAATATTCATCTGCAGCAATTAACGCTTAATCGTAAATAGTAAACTATTTTTAATCAACTAGGTCAGATAAACAACACCCGATCTCCCCTGCTAAGCTACAGATTCACCCTCATAGTAAGTAGCCAAAGTGCTCATCAAATTAAGTTAATGTCTGTTAGTACTCTTAACCAAATACTAGTAATTTAGGTAATATCGCGACCTTTACACTTAGAAAGCTCTGGCTTGGTGCATAGGATAATTATAATTTTTTTCAAAGTATTAAAACTAATCCTAAAGCTAAAGTGTAATAAACATGTCCAACTAACACCCTTCCCTTTCAGTTTTTTTTGACTGCTGCTTTTTTATTAGGTGCATATAGGCTGCAGCCTGCACGAGCTACCGAACCCGCTCCCATGGGACAGCTTACGGAGCCAATCTTTACCCGGTGGGGTACGGTAGAAAGGCGGAGTCTCATCCCTCAAATATCGTGAGCTTGCTTTGCATTTCGGCCCAAAATTTCCTATGGTGATACTTGTCTTTCAGCGGTACCCATTGTTTTCTTTTTCCCTTCCTCAAAATTGGTTCATGAACCACTTTTCACGACAAGTACTCACCACCGATTAGACATCTAAAATCCAGATTTCCTTACTCCCCAAGCTGGATATATGTGTGTAATGTGCAGGAGCCAAATCAACAAAGTCAATTAGTTAAGCAAGCGGTACAAGAGTGAAACCAGCAAATTACACGCTCAACAATTAAGTCGGCTGAAGCATTGGTCTACTGGATGGCAGCCATGCGGCTACCAAGCGGACAACCACTCCGATGCCAGACAGATATACTCGTTCGGCTAGGGAAATGTGGCAGCTAGGGGTCAGCCATGTGCGCTAATGGCGCCTGGTGCATGTAAAATCCGTCGTGGATGCAAAGTCCTCCAAATTACCTGTGAATTATACCTGTGGTATAATTCACGATAACGTATACCCTTGCCAGGTAAAGGTCTCGTCACCTGATCAAGGTTCTAAATTACGAGGCCAACTTGAGTAGCAAAGCGCAGGTACGAAACAACAAGATCAAAATGTTAAGTAACCAGATTCACTAAGTTCACATCTAAGCAGTAGGCACAGTCGATAGGATGAAGATCTAGGTCCTCGTCAGATTTATTGCCGCTACGTGGTGATTAGGTGGTCACCGCCCCGATACCACGTATCAAACCTGTTCAGCTGGGGAAACCCGGCAGGTACGGGCTTGGTCATCGGTTAGAAAGAAAGAATCCCTAAACTAGAAATATAGATTTCCGAGCTATGCGAATAGGGTAAACAACCAAGCTGAATAGACGAAACGATCTAGAATTTCTAGTCTCTTGTTTTCTAGGCGACGAAACGATAACGAATCGTTTCAGTAGTGAAAAATTGTTGCTTGATTTCTGGAATGGTTTCAGAAACTGGAATTATAGTTACTAAAACTAACCTTTTGTGTTCGCCTCTATTTGCAGAGATCTTTAAACCCTTCACGCTCGAATTAAATTACGGTTAAAAAATTCAAATTGCTTATTGGCACCACTTTTATGAAAAAGAAATATTCACCTTATTTAATGACAGGAAAAACGATCCTAAAATATAGCCAATTTCACTATATTATAAAACTGGTGGGAAACAAACAGTCTGAGTGAAAGACGCAGCCCGTAAATATGACGGGAGCGAGAATTAAGGGGTTAAATAAGATTGACCACGATAATATAGGATAACGCTTTTGAATTCTAGTAGGAGACTCTAGAACTCTTTAGCAAAGGGAACTAGAATTTACTGAGATGACATGGAACTATTTTTTCTAAAGCCACTATTTAGATTCTAGATGCCAGAACTATATTTTTTTCTCTGTATATTAAAAATAATAAATAAAAATAAAAGTGACTTCGAGGGGACATTTACGAAATTTCAGACATCTGTAAAATACAAGAGGAAAAACATTTTTGTTTTAAAGTCGAAAAATACTTATGCCCCTCTCAAATCTACCGATATTTTAAATCTTTTCACCTACCTGTCCAGCTTCAAGATCAAAATTGTTAATGTAAATAAGGTTCCTCCACCAGTTGTTTTTGCAAGATGGATCATAATCACCATCCGGCCAGTAGGGACCAGAGCCTAGGTAGAGATACACCGTGGTAAAAAATCCAAGAGTGATCATGTACATCGGAGTAAGCCTGAAAAATAGAAATATGCAAATTTAATTTTATATTTCTGAAATGAAGTTTTTCTACTCTTATTACATCAAATTTCGAATGCCCTCCTTTATTTTCTACTTCCTTCTATCTTGACAAGAAGAATGTATTGGATTCGTGAAATTTTTCGACTGGATTTATGCGTTTTAGGGGTCAGGGATTCTTAAAAACATGTTTTTACAAAATGTCTGTCTGCGAGTCTGTGACTCTGTCTCGTCTGCCTGTCTGTATGTGACACAAATTTTGTATGCGTTCTATCTCAAGAACTAATGCACAGAATTTAATAAAAACTTATATTTAGTTATTCTCTGATATAAATTGAACCACCAATTGGAAGAAGGGAATAAACGTCACTTTTTGACACATTAATGTTTCTACACTTTTACATTCTTTAGACGTATAAATGAATATTATATATTTCAGCCAGCTCTATTAATAAATAAATCAGAATTTATATTTTCTTTATTATCATTGATATCACATGAGCCTATAAGTTGAAAGTAAAAAGTTATAAAGTTTTTTTTAATAATCTCCATTCTTATTTTTTGGATTTATTCCTTTCTTCCAATTGGTGGTTCAATTGGTGATGAATAGTTTTGTGTAAATCGCCCAACAGGTGGCGCTGCTGTGCTCCATTTTTCACGATTTCCGAAACAGCTCTATCTCAAGAACTAATGTAGGAATTTTCATCAAACTTCAGATTCAGTTAGACGTTGAGGTAAGTTGTTGCTGATTAGGTTTTGGTGTAAATCACCCAACAGATGGCACCTCTATGCTGAATTTTTGCCGGACTTACAGATTTTATCGATAGTTGTATCTCAAGAACTAATGCACGGAATTTCATATCTTTAGAATCTTTCCGATGGCCATAGATTTCCATTTAAGTTTGGCACTGTGTTAGGGAATTTTGAAGTATTAAAATGTATGAAATGGAAGATTGTTTTGTGATTGGCATATCCGACTTGTTTCTTTTCGATAACACGACTTTCAAATTCACCACTGCCTTTTTAGTACAGGTAAAATAGACCAAAAATTGAGTAAAATACTGAAGATCCGATAAGTTCCCCAAAAATAAAGTGTTTTATCATGCTTTGGATGGGTAAAAGGGAGGGGGTGCATTTTAACTGAGGACGGGGGAATTAAACTTCTTTGAATTATATAAAGTGGTGTATCATTTATTATGTATGTTATTTATTATCCTCCCGTCTTCTTCAATTAAACTATGTTGTCAGAGGAAGAATTATTCTTGGTACGAGGATGTTTATTAGAACAGGCTATATTGCCTTTTTACGATAAACATCCTACACTGTAAAAAAAATAGAACCAGTTTTCCTGTAGAAATCGGAAAAATAGTTGCCCCAATCGTACCGGAAAAATTTCCGACCCAGCTCGGAATAAAATCCGTAAAATACCGTTTTATTGACTATTTCTCTTTTTTTTTACGGATTTTATTCGGAGCTGGGTCGGGAAATTTTCCTGTACGATAAGGGCAACTATTTTTCCTATTCCTACAGGAAAACTGGTCGGGATTTTTTTTACAGTGTATAGTGATTCTTTTCAAGCATAAATTTACGGAATCAAGCATAAAAGATTCACATGAAAAAGTTCTGCATGCAGGAGTGTCGGACACACTTGTACAAACTCGAGAAAATTTTTGGATTTTAAAAGGTAGACAGTGCATTAAATCAGTCCTCAGCAATTGAAAATGCAGCTGAAGGTATATTTTTGTTTCTGTAATTTATATCTTTTTTGTTCATTCTAACTTTTCGTGTTCGGAAAGTTAAGGAAAAAAAGAAAAAAAAAAAGAAACCTGACTTACCTTAAATACCTATGAATGTAAAAATACGGCCATGATATTTTTCCTTTCGTCCTGGAAAATTCTTTCATAGACAGAAACGCAAGTAGGAAGCCACTAATAAACAAAAGGAAAAAAAATACTAAATAATAAAGTAAAAAAGTAAAGTAAAGTATAATTAGTAAATAAAGTAAGCAAAATAAAAGTAAGTAAGTAAGTAAATGTAAATTAAAATCAACAAAAGTAAGTAAAGAAGTAAATAAAACTAAGTAAAGTATGTTATGTAAATAAAGTTAATAATATAAATTATAATAAGTAAATAAAGTAAGTAAAGTAAGGTAAAATAAAAATTAGTAAGTAAAGTAAATTAAGTAAGTATGTAAAAGTAAAAATTAAGTAAGTAAAAGTAAGAATAAGTAAGTAAATATGTAAAAGTAAGTAAAGCAAAAGTAAGTAAGTAAATAAAGTAAATAAGGTAAAGTAAAGTTAATAAAGTAAATCAATAAAACTAAGATAGTTGATAATAAATAAACGAGCATTTAATTTTGAAAGCCAGGCAAGCCCATTTTGTGAAAAAAATAAATTAAAGCTGAATCATTTTACAAATTACAATAATATTTATGTTTTTACTCAATGCACACTAAATATGTTTTAATATCAATATAAATTTGTTAACAGCTATTGGTTAATAACTAGTCACTAGATCAACGCTATTTCAAATGCGTTGATTTTGAAAGGGAGGTAACTCCACTTTGAATAGAATTATTATTTAATATTGCACATTGTTAAAAAGCACAATTAGAATGCCATCATTAATACTTATAAAATCTTCACGATCTAATTAAGAAGTAAATTATATGCGTACGACTTATTACTGAAAATTTTTTTTCCGAATCTAAATTTATTTTTTGTTTTAGTGTAATTTTTCCAAAAAATAATTAACTATTGAAATAAAATAAATAAGTAAATAAAATAAAATATTCATTTTTTTTGTTACTAAAATTATATCCCATTTAAAAAAATCAGCTTCTTTAACAGATGACGGCTTTTGATAGTGAGACATGTCCACTGGCGCAAGCCAAAACCATTTTTTTTTTCAGCGAACCATTTTTCAGTAACCATTATTGCATATTAAATTTGACGTGAAATAAGACTAAAAAAATATTGAATACGAATATTTTTTATATCAGTGAAATGCAAAACGTTAAATATCTAGCAATAACATAAAAGGATCTTGGCCTACCTTCAAAATCAATGGCTTAAACCAGGCATAATCGAAAATATATATATATATGATCATATGACATAATATATGGAATACAGGAAAAAATACTAATGAAAGTGAATGAATGAAAAAGGGGAAGGAACTAAACTCTCTTTATTCGGAGGTTTTATTGACGTAGTGTGGAATACGAAATACTTTTTATTTATAACTTAAAAGGTATATTTTATACTCTGGTGCTTCAAAAAGAGAGGCTTGTTTTTTTGTGTTTTTTCTCAATTTAAATAAATAATAATAATAATAATAATAAATTCATAAACAATCGGGACCTCTATATTTGTGTTCAAAAGAAGGTGAAATTTTAAATGGTATAAGTGATATTTAATAAATTCGTCATTTTAAAATAAAAGGAATTTTCAATTAATTTCCAACTTTATTATAACTTACTTTTAATTAATGCAATTTTTAAATAACATTTGCTTTTAACCCTTTCCGGCACAGGCAAATCTTGTTCTAAAATGATGAAATTATCGACTGACACTGGAATTTACATACGACTTTTTTAGAAATTAAAAACTCGTTACTTTACACTTTCATTAATAATGCAAAATTGTATTAAAATAATCTTGGTGCCGTTTGTAAGTTTTGAATTAAAATTAGGTATCCCGACCCGGACACACTGTGCCGGAAATGGTTAATTAATAATTATGGTTTTTTTTATCATTCCTATGTAAAAAAAAAAAAAAAAACCTTCAGACAATAAAATGCACGTGTAACGACATTTTTTATTTTAATATGTCGAAGAAAATTAGATGCAATTTTCTGTACTACCTTAAAGGCATATGGCATATTACTTTTTTTTAATGCAGTGTTCTCCGAAAGACTTATATCATTCACAAGACTCGAAAAAAAAAACTATTTTAAATCACAATAAATCTATAAACTTGTAGCTTTGATTATGTTATCTTTAATAAAACTCTAGCTTTAATATTTGCAAATTGAAGTTTGAGAAGATAATCAAACTTAAATTTATGGGCTACATCAGGTTCAATTGCAAACAAATTAAACAAAAAAGAAAAAAAAATCATGCTTCAAGCATAGATAATGAAACACTTTCCAACACATTTAGAATAATGTAACAAAACTGCACCGTTTAATAAGTTAAAATATTGTGTTTCATTCAACCCTATGGAAACGCATAACACATTTGAAAACCCAATTTCAGCTGTCCCCATCTACAATCGGAAAATTATCCTAATTCTTTGAGCAGCCCTGTATAGAACATATAGATTTGCATCTGTTAACTACATGCATGGCAAAATTGAGTTCAGTTAAGAAATACATATTGTGACATTTCATCTGAGCTCATGCAGAAACCAGATGACCACATAAAATAATAAACATTTTTAATTGGAACCTCCAGATGCCTAAACTATAAATTCGCATGTCAATGCCTTTACGAAATCCAGATGTAAAGTGTAAACTGATTTTAATAATGTAAATACTTGATGAGTGCTAGCTTGGCACTTGTAAGAAACGAAACTTTTTAATAAGATGAATCAGCGTACCACGTGGGTTGCCAATTAAAATAGACTGAACTCTCGAAGGGCCCGTGGATGATGAGATGCGTTCTAGTGGCGATCGAAGACGGTCGTGTTTCGTTTTGGAGCAGTGAGCCGTTCCGAAAGAATTTAAAAGATTAAGTTTATGTGTCAAGTGAATGTATGTGTGTTTGCTGTGTGTGCTGTCCGTACCGTCAATAAATCTGTGGAAAATGAACTCAAAGTTCTCCTCATTTAAGTTTTAATATCAGTTGCTTAAGTTAGATTTTATTGGCGTTACAGTTGGTCGGGACGAAAGGGTTGACAGAGACCCATTGCGGGAGGAGGTGCGGCTGAAGAAAAGAAGAGTGGGCCCGGTTGGGGGGTCGAAAAGAGGTTCAGTGTGCCACGTTTATGGATATATTTTTTAGTGGACCTTAGGGTCAGAAAAAGAATGTGCATTTGGGCCATGGATATTGTGTGGTGAGCCATTGGGGTGAAGAAGTCAGTGCCAAATCTGGATTTACCGGTTGCTGAAAAAAAGGCGTAAATCACAATTTAGAATTCTGGAGTTAATTGTTGGTGATATTTTTAATTTAATTTAAAATTGCTGATTTTAATAAAATTCTAAAACTTTATAAATAACAAAATTGAAAGTGCATTTAGACATGGGAGTGAGTCGGCATTTTACATATTGTTATTGAAATATTTTTATGCTTGATTGTGATTATATTGTATGTTAATACAGTATATTTTGCATATATATTATTGGAGTAGTGTAGTACCTTTTATATGGAGAAATTTGGGTTGAAAATTAAGGGAGTTAGATATGGCTTTCCTGGGTAAGGGGAAAAAAGAAAACTTAAGCAATTAGTTGATGAACTTGAACTTGCCAGGACCGGAAACGAAACCCGGATTCGATTAAAGCATTTAGTGCTGGAATCTGAGGATTGCGAAGAAGAATACGTTCAGTCTCTTTATGAGACTATACTAGCGACAGCTCAGGAAGAATTAGAGAGGCAGGAGAACGCTCGAGCGCGGTTACAGGTATTCGAACGCGAGGACATGTTGCGCCAACAAACGTTGGATCGCGACGAGGCCATTCGTAAAGAGAAATTTCAGCAAGAAAAAGAATAAAAAAAAACAAGAATTAAAATAATAATTTTGAGCTAGAAAAACTAAGAATCGAGAAAGGAATTCCCCCGGCCCAGGAAAATGCAAATAAAATACAGTCGCGTTCCTGGGACCGGAATTAAAAAAATAATCCCGGACATTAAAATCCTGAGAGAACAGACATTAGTTTGCATTTGGTTTTGTTTGAACGCCAAGCTAAACGGGTTAGGCTACCGAAAGAAAATTGGGTCTCTCATTTAATTAGGCTCTTACCAGTGGATATCATTTCAATTATTGCCAGACAACCCGAAACAGATTCAGGAGATTATGATAGCATTAAAAATATCTTGCTAAAAAAATTTAAATTAAACCCGGAGAGCTTTAGACAGAAATTTGTAAGCCATCAAAAATTGCAATCACTAAATTGGCAAGATTTCGGTTTCGAATTCCGAAATTACCGGGACGAATGGTTAGCGGGCTTATCAATAACTTCCTTTGACGAATTAAAAGACCCTTTGGTCACCGACCAAATTAATAGGCGTGCAAAGGTTGAGGTGCGTGAACATTTCATTGACAAATGGCCACTGCTTAAGACGGAAGTAGAAATAGTTGAGTTGTTAGATGGTTATGACAGTGTTAGAGCGTCGTTTAAGAAATATCGGTACGCAGAGGATGGAAATACGCGTCCGAAATCGGAAGAAAAACAGGCGGAAACGAAGAATGAAAGTCCCCTCCCTAGTGCGTCAGCCCAACGAGGTACCATGAGTCGGGAGAAGGCATTCGAAAAAAGAGTGGGGCGTGGATGCTTCCATTGCAACTCAAGGAACCATTTACGGAATTTTTGTCCGGAATTGAATAAAAATTCAGGATCGCGGAATTCGGGTGAAGATGTCGAAACGGGAGCGAAAGCTAGAGTGAGCTATGTAGGAGTGGAGAGGTTAAATTCTAGATGTGTCTGGGATAAACAACGGAAGGCCGCAGGCAAACGTAAATTACCAGTCATTGATCTAAAAATTTTGGGCCGAAAAGTTAAAGGAATAAATTATTCGGGTACGGAATTATCCATTTTCTGAAGTGAATTAATTCCAGAGAAGTATAAAACGGGTGAACAGATCGAGTTAGTTCTGGCCATCGGAAAAATTCACAGAGCAGACTTGGCGAAAGTTCCAGTTTCTTTGTGGAACGAGAACCAGGAAAATTCACCCAGGATTTTTATAACGGCAGCAGTCGTGCCGGAATTAAATTGTGAAGCTTTGCTGACACCTTGTATTTGTAGGCGATTGTTTAAATTGAGAAAGCCGGATCGCAGGCACGCAAGGTAGAGTAATTCCAATACCAAGGTGCAAGAAAAGAGCAAAATTGAGCACGCAGGATTTGGTAAAATTAAAACTGGGTGAAGTTTTAAAGGCGGTAAGAAATGTGAACCCGAAGTGAGGAATAAGACGTTAGAAAATCGCGGGGAGGTAAAAAAAAATAAAGGCGGTCCATTCTGAATTAAAAGGTTTGGAGGAATTTGATCAAAAAAGTGTTAGCGAAATGCCCATTGTACTGGCGAATAACTTAGAGGTTATTCCAGGGGTAATTGGTGAAGGAAAACAAATTTTTAAATTTCCAGTACTTGATAAATATAGTAGCAGATTACCCGAAAACACCCTTGAGATCTCTAATTTGGTTAAAAAGAAGGACTCTTCTGGCGGTGTTGTGGCGATACTCCCGATTCGAGGGCGGGAAGAGCGAGCGGCGAAATGATGGGTTCCGATCGCGGAATTAGGTTAAATCCTTTCGTGCAGAAAAGAAAAGCGAAAAGAAAAATCCAGTATCTGTTTCAGATTTTTCGGGAAACAGTTTTGTTTATCAGAATTGTAAGAGATTTAAACAGAGATTAGAGATTAGGGATGTTTTGTTTTATTTTGTTTTGTTTTGCTAATAGTGTATTGCATATTGTGTTATTTCGTTTTATAGTGTGTGAAAATGTGTTTATTTGAAAAGTGATTTTTATACACCAAATTAAATAAATTATTCATTGTATGAAACTTATTAGGTAAAAGTGAAAGGATGTAATATATTAACAAGAAGAGTTAATTGGAATTAATTGTTTTATGAAAGATTGTTAAGTCAATATTAAGAAGCAAGAGAATTTAAAAATGTAACTATTCTAGGAGGCCTTAGACATTATATTATAAATGCTGTTTTATTTTGGCTTGATAAATGGGGAAAAAATTTAATTTGAGAAAGTTAATAAGCTGAAATTAAGAAATTGTATTTTGAATTAGAACTTGTATTTTGAGTTAGTAATTGTATTTGGTACATAATAGTTAGAATATACATTTTGGTCCTTAATGTCAATATTGTTAATATTATTCTGTTAAATTACTTTAAATTACTTTAATTCTTTTAAATTACTTAAATTGAAAAAAAAACTATTGTTTTGAACAAGTAAAGGTTAAGAAGAACCTTATGATAGAAGTACTTGAAAATTTTGGGTTACTGATTTATGATAGACAAGGTTTTAAATCATTTAGTGAAGGATTGTATTGCTATATGACTGTGTAGAATACAGATGCTATATATTATTAAGAATAGTTTAGGTGTTTGTTTTATTATTGTGTTAAAATTCTTTTAAGTAAATTATCCATATATATATATATTGTTGTTGTTATACATGTGAACGTGAGAGAGCGAACTCTTATTGGAAGTACCTGTGATGTTTAAAATTTTTATTGATTCTGATTAGGTTAAAAGTAAATTCTTAATGAAGGTACTGGTTTGGTAAAAAAAAGTTGGAGTGCTTATTATTAATCTTAGTATTATTATATAACTGTGTGCAATTGTATTGTGTTTATTGTGTATAATGCTGAATCCCTCCCATGGTAACGGAGTACTTTCTGATAAATGATTTTGATTTTGGAAAATCTTTTTTTATTAATTTTGGAATAGATAGCATTGTTAGGGATAGCATTAACCCCGAATTACATTGTGATTGTGCACCCTAGTGTGAAAATTTTTCCCTTAAGGAAAAAAATTACATGGGCCGTGGAGGAGCTGTGACGTTTCATCTGAGCTCATGCAGAAACCAGATGACCACATAAAGTACCTAATAAACATTTTTAATTGGGACCTCCAGATGCCTAAACTATAAATTCACATGTCAATGCCTTTACGAAATCCAGATGTAAAGTGTAAACTGATTTTAATAATGTAAATACTTGAAAAGTGCTAGCTTGGCACTTGTAAGAACTGAAACTTTTTAATAAGATGAATCAGTGCACCACGTGGGTTGCCAATTAAAATAGACTGAACTCTCGAAGGGCCCGTGGATGATGAGATGCGTTCTAGTGGCGACCGAAGACGGTCGGGTTTCGTTTTGGAGGAGCGAGCCGCTCCGAAAGAATTTAAAAGATTAAGTTTATGTGTGAGGTGAATGTATGTGTGTTTGCTGTGTGTGCTGCCAGTACCTTCAATAAATATGTGGAAAATGAACTCAAAGTTCTTCTCATTTAAGTTTTAATATTAGTTCTTTAAGTTAGGTTTTATTGGCGTTACAATATATACTTTAGTTGAAATTTCCCTTTCAGCAATTTCCGCTAATAAGGAGAAAGATGGAAAGGAGGCACGTGAATTCTTTTGTGCAGCCCTGTATATGAGGTATACAATTTATATACAACTAGTAAAATGCAAATAAATTTGAAAGCGCATGCCGAAATTGAAAACGCACTTCAAGCAATTATTACTCAAAGGCAGTACTGTAATGGAATTCATTTGGGTATTCCTGTAAATGAACTATTAATCCCATATACTTCATATGCAAGACCAAACATTCCTAGATGACACTAAATAACGTTTATCAACAATGTAAAAAAGACGGACTAAAAAAGGGAGATTTTACTGGCAATCGAGACGCCAATACTATTACCTTATTTTTACGGGAAAATTTCCCCATAAATTACAGGAAAAAATCCGTTTTCCTGGAATTTACAGAAATTTTCCTTTGAAATACGGAAATAATACTGGTGTCCGGATGGCCAGTAGAATCTTCTTTTTTTAGTCCGTTTTTTTACAGTGAATTGTGTGAAAATCCGAGTATATTTACAGGAGTAAGAGCGCGGACAGACGACCAGACAAACCGAATGCGTAAATATTTTTCAACTTTGCTAGAAAGTGTTAAAAATGGGATTTAAAAGTATAAAAAAATATATTCCCATAAAATTCAATGATGTTATAGCTGCGGAAACCACTTTTCCTCAGGGGGTCCGTGGTAATCCCCTTATCTCCTTTCCCTCTTCTCTGCGCAACAGACACACACCATCACCCATGAAAAGATTCGTCAATAAATGAAGGTACTGATAACTAAACTGTTAAAAAATTTTTTGTGAAATTACAGCGAATCTAATCATAATACATCATCTTCGGGTCTTATGTAAAATTACAGAGATAAGAAAAACAGAGATCTGTTAAATAACGAGAAATTATTCGGTAAATTTATAGTTTACTCTGTAAATTTACATCGATAAAAATACACAAGATTCTGTCAAATTATTTAGTTTATTTCTAATGGTAATGATTCAATTTATTTTTTAGAAATTGGTGAATTTTCGAACTTCGAAGAATTATAATTTTTCGAGTGACACTGTACTGCTCTACCATTTAGTTTTTATAAGATTTATTCCTAGTCGGCCCGGAATTCGATCCCATGTCTTAAGGGTTGGATATGAACACCTTACTGACTACGCCATAGGAGCAGATACTATAGCAGACCTGATTCAACATAGACATACTTTTATTTTTTACTTACTTTTAACCACTTTAAGGGGGTTCGGGGCTCAAAATTCAATTTTTTTTTATTTATAGAGATTTTGTTATGAATTGTTTTCTGAAATATGTTTTAATATAATAAGAATATTGCATGTAAAAAAAATCTGAAAAATGTTAAATATTTTTTTTTTTAATTTTGAACATATTTAATTTTTGATATAACTCTGGAAGTACTTACTCGATTTACAAAATGTTTACACTTTTGTGTACAGAAAATGTGTCATTTTAATTTGTCTTGAGGATTTCTTAAAATATTGATTATGAACTTTATAAAAAAAAAATTTAAGTAAAAAAATAAAGTTTTTTTTATGAGTGTGTTTTGCATTAATTAGCTTATTTTCACAATTATCACTCAAAGTTAAAAATCCCGAAGGCAATTTGTTAGAAATCTAGCATAAAATATTTAGAAGAAAATTTCATACATACATCTTGCAAGGAACTTTAGATATAGTTTTTTAAAGTTGGCAAATCGTGAAAAAATTCATTCTGAGATAAATGAAGTTAAAAGTTCTCGTCAGAGGGCACTTCTCAAGGCAAAAGGTGCTATATCTCTGGATCTAATGGAGATAAAAGCATGCGGTTTGCGGTATTTAACGCTAAAATCTCTATTTTTTTTAAGCCAACAAAAAAAAAAAAAAAAAAAAAAAAAAAAAAAAAAAAAAAAAATGCTTTTTTTTTTTTTTTTTAGAATTTTTAGCTCCGGAACCCCTTAACCTAAGCTACGATTAACGTTTCAACAGCCTGGGTCCAAAACGTAAACAAGATCGCACAGCCTTCTAGCCATTCCACGGTTCGGCAAATCGGTCTCAAATTGTACCAAGCGCGCACGATTTACGGAATGTAAATACATGTGTAAGGAACAACTGGTTTAAATTTGTGGAATATTTGATAAGTAATTACAACCTGATGTAATAATTGTGGCAGATATACCACAAAAGGTTTAATAGTAATCCCGTTAGCCTTTATGTCATGGGCCATAAAGGCCATGCTCATGCCCATGATATTTACATTGCCTATGATATTTACATTTAGCTCGATTACTGTACCGAGGGCCATACCCGTAATATTTACATTTGGCCCGGCCGATGTACTATGGGCCAGGCCCGTGATAATCAGTTTTAGCTCGAATACCAGACTACATATCTCACACGTAGTTATAGGTAAAGTCGTTAATACAGTGTGTCTCATTAAGTATATGGACAAGCGATTTTTTGAAATAACAGCTCAAAATATGAAGCCATAATCACGAAAAAAATAATAAGCATATGGAATCATAATATATGTTTGTTACAACAACGAAATACAGTATAGATTTTACAAAATTTTCGTAAAAAAATAAAATTTAAAATAAGCTGCCCCAAAAATATATGGGCAATGAAGAGAATTGCTTTTATTTCCAGAGTATCATTTTTTTTTCTGCGTTCTGTACATGTGATGTACCCACTGAGAAATGTAAAATCATGGCTCATTCTTCAATTATCGAATAGCGGGAAAATGCCTGGCAACGTTCAATTCTCTGCTGCCGATATAGCTAAAATTTGGCGTTTAAAGACTCAAATGTTAAAATTTCTGATATTGCTAAACACATAAAGAGTAACAGATACGGAATTTATGAAATTTTATCAAAAAGGGACAATGCGATTGCAAAACAACGTTCAGGTCGACCAAAAAAGAAACTCTACAACAAGCCAGAGAGAATTTTCGAGCAGTTTCAATCCAAAAGAAATTTATTCGTGAAATTTCGAAGACTTTAGCGTTTCCTATTACGAGATCTATTGCTCATCGTTGCATACAGGCAAGAAACATTCATAAATATCGCAGAATGGGCGCAGAATCTATGCTGAAAGTGCACCATAGAAATGCACGCGTTCTTTGAACTAAAAAACACACGCCTTGGGAAGATGAATTGTTAAGTGTTTCTTCAGTGACGAAAACAAAACCAATTTGGATGGCCCTGGTGGCTGGGCATACCATCGGCATGATCTGCGACTTGAATCTCGGGTGTTCTTTAGTCGGCAACAAGTTGGGGATTCTCTCATGGTGTGGGGCACGATTTGTTTCAAAGAAACAACGGATATTGCTTATCTTAATGGTCAACAGTTCTCTCAGGATTATTAAAATGTCCTTAAAAGCAATCTACTTCCATTTGGAAACTTTTTTGGAAGGGATAACTGAAAATTCCAAGAGGACAATCCGTCGATTCACATCTGTCATCCAACAACAGCTTGGTTTACGCAGAATCAAGTGACTTTTATAGACTGGCAAACCATCAGTCTAGACCTAAATCCAATTCAAAACCTTTGGGGAGTAATTGCACGAGATGTATATGCTCATGGTTGTCAATTTTCTACTATTCAGGAATTAAAGAAAACGTAGAGCAGAATTGGTTCTCTTTACAGCCACACGTTCTCCAAACACTAGTTTGAAGCTTACATGATACGGTTTTCAAGATAATTCAAAGGAACGGATCCAAAATTTGAATTTAAATGCAAAAAACTCGAAAAGTCCATATATTTTTGAGACAGCCTATTTTGATTTTTATTTTTTTACAAAAATTCTGTAAAACCTATACTGTAATTATTTGTTGTCATAAACTTATATTATAATTCCATATTCTTCTTATTTTTTATCGTGATTATGGCTTCATTTTTTGAACTTTTACTTCAAAAAATCGCCTGTCCATATACTTTTGAGACGCACTATATTACCAAGCTTCCTGCACAACTGAAAAGTGATTGTCGATAAAAATCCGCAGGGACACTTAGCGCGGAAGTTTTAGCTATTACTATTATCACTATTAGCTTTAGTTAGACTATATAACAGAGAACCTTTACAAATAGATTTTTAAGATAGCAGAATAATTTATCCATCAAGATCTTATTTGCCATCCATCATCCGAGAATCAATACAGATTTTCTTACGCAGTGACAATATTTGCAATGATTCAGCATCCATGGAGCTCCCTAAAATTTGGAAAGAAATGCTATACAGAATAATGAAGCAATAATATAAAATAATTCACTTTCACAAAATTTTCATTTTGAATATTGCCGTTAATTTCATTGTGCTTGTGCTCGCGTGAATTTTGTTTTTCCTTACTGTTTTTCAATTTGAATTTTTGAGAAAATACTTTTATTATTTTATTTTCTTGAGAATGTTACCATCTGATGCAATGAAACATGTCGAAATGTAAATAAATGAAGGTATTTTGCCTTTTTTTTAGATTTATGTTTATCACTTATAGCAATTATTGAGTATTCAAATTTTCTTCTTTAACCCTTAATACCTGATTTTTCAAAAATCATTGTAATAATGTTTTTCGGCTGTCATTTTTTAAATAAATCATGGGAAAAATACTTAAAAAAATCATATTTTGTTTTAAGTATAGTTTACGGCTAAAAAACAGTTTGTTACTAATCGGCAATACTGGTGTTTAATTGAAAAAATAATTTCCCTTGATAAAATTCTATAATATTAAACACACAAGAATTTTAGGAACTATAATAAGAAATAAATTTTACTTGCTCACTGCACGTCCAAATAGGGTATTTCGCAAGCTTCCAAACAAAACAAAAAGAACAAGTAGCAACAATTGAAAAAATAAATCTATCTTTATTCTTAAACAGCACAAGTGTTGCCATCTGCATGTTGAAAATCGATTTAATAATATCTTTAGAATGTATTTTATTGGCAACATTAGGCATTATAGCTTCGATATTATTCTAACAGTATTTTAGAGCCTAAATTGGGTATGTTGTCGAAAAGCAACACCAGGCATTTAAGGGTTAATATTTCGCCCCACCAGAGGCCGAGAGGTTCTGCTCTTGAAGCTGGTAGACGAGAGGTGCTGGGTTCGATCCCAATCGCGCCCTTTGGCCTAATCGTTCGGATATTTCGTGGTTTTCTTCGAACCTTGGTCTTCCAAGCGTAAATACGAGTTAGGCTCCCTTAGAAAGACCCCCACGGAGGGCACCCCCCCCTTTGGGTCTATATCCCTCGTGTTCATAATCGGCTGTCATAAACACAACCAACCTTCTTTAATATTTCTAATAAAATTGTAAAAAAAAATTAAAATAGTGTATTTTGAACCACTGGTCTACAGAGATGTACTGGTATACTGGTATACAAAGATATAAATATCTTTAAATAAAGACATGGAAATCCCTACAGGGAATTTAATATAAGAAAAGGGAAATGTCTGTAAAATGATGACTTAGAAATTTAATCGAATGCATTTAACCGAGAACTAGTATAAATTTACAGAGAGTCTTGGTCTATTTTCTGTGTTTTTACAGAAACTTTTAACATAGTGCTCTCCTGCAAATAAAGAGACTTCTCTAATTCAGATTCAATTAAAACCTAATAAATAATCCTTTTTAATTCAAAAATCTTTCAAAATTGAAATGTGCTATACTTTTTTTATTTGGCAACGATGTTTTTTTAACATATGAAAGTTATAATGACTTTATCGCCCATCATGACTTACCTCAAAATAAAGAAAGAATCCACAGAATAGAAAGCTTGAAGAATAGCTTGAAACGGGAAAGTAACGAGCATCGGTATGACTTCTACGATATTTTCTGAAATACAGATAAATATATCCTTCTAAAAATTTTCAAAATTTTCTAAAATATTTCATCAAAAACTCGACCACCGGCGCATTTACTCCCACCGATTCCCTTTTCTCTCTTCGAAACCTTTATAAATTTATAAAATTATATTTTGCTCTTGGGTCATTTTCAAAATTCGAATACCTATGCTGTCGCAAAGGAAAAAGAAGAAAATACAAACTTACGTTAATATTTAAAGTTTAATTTGAGTTGTGCGTTATATAAAGAAGACTATATTAAATATTTCTAGCATTTAAAAAAAAATCAATAAAAATTTTTGAGATATAAATCAGTATAAATGGATCCGTTCTTTCTCCTCCCCCATCCGGCTTTATCCCCCTTGTTCCCCTGTCTGTTTAACTGTGTTTTTCAAAGGATTACTTTAATTTTTGACTCGATCCAAAGTTGACAAACGATAGTACGTCTCCCAAGCTGATAAAAGGCGTACTGTAGTCACTTTTAAGGCTTCAAAATTTTCGATTTTTCTTTCTTTTTTTTTCTTTATATATTAAACTTCTATCTTTTCTGAACATTTTAATATGATTGTTTCTTTGAAATTCTCATTAGAACAGAAGTTACGATTATTAGAATTATACCCGCTCAATAACTGAAGCGGCGTTTACGAAATTTTGAATTGATTTTTCTCCAAATGACGTTTTTGGGCATAACGCGATATCTCAAAAACTTCTAAATATTTTTTCATGATTTTCAAAATATATATTTCCTTGTAGTCTGTATAAACTGAACCTAAATTTTCATTTTTATTGTTCAAAAAAATATTTTTTTAGATTATTATACTGTCGATATTTTCAAAATTTTGTTCTAGCTAAATACAACTTTGTATTAACCCGGGAGAACTCGCTGCATGAGATTTTCTCTCACAGTCGTACTTTTTTAAGGCTCTTATTTAAATCATTTTTCATTTTAATTAAAATTTCAAATTGTTTTTCAATTATTTTACCTATTTTGTGAATAAAAGTACTAAGCCAACCAAAAAAAGTTGATATTATATGAATGTAAAGTAAAAGAAAAGCAATTGGGCATTCTCACTAGCGAGTTCTCCCGGGTTAAAAATATAAAAATGCTTTAAATACAAGTTTATTTAAGTTCAGGATAATTATTACAATCTGAAGTATAATTAGGCACAAAAAATTTCATTCTGTTTGCAAAATCTATTTTGTAATCCTGCACGTAAACACTGTTATACCAATTTTCTGCTCGGCGACAGTTTGGAACTCGCTATAAATACTAATTTTGCATCTTGCAATTTTTAAATGCATGAAATGAAAGAACATACTTATATCTTTTAATCCCAATAAAAATTGCGTTTTTAAATCGTATATATTTTAAGATGTTGAATGTTAAAATTGTCTTTTATTTTTTTCATTTTTCCAATTTTAAGAGTCTTGAGACCCCCTTAACATAATTGGACTACCATCGTTTTCCCCCAGCTGAACCGACGGTTAGATTATTTTTCTTAAATAACTCCGCATACTTCGTTCAAAAACAATTTTTACAAGAGAACAAAAATATATGAGTTAGCCCTTACTCATTTGCTGGTAATATCCGAAGATATAGGTGTGTCCAAGAATGACCCAGCTCATGCTCAAAAAGCGTATCCCGTGAATACACAGGAGTTCATCTTCAGACGAAGATGTATTCAACAACTTTGCGCCGTTTGTAAACACGCAGAAGCAGACCAGAAACGTTTCCAATTTTTTCAGAAAAGAACCTAAAAAAAAAAAAAAAAGAAAAAAAAGCAATTTAACAAATTACAACGATCATTTGGAAAATGATTTTTTCAAAGACTAAAATTTAAGACATAAAAAATAGCACGGAGTTGATCCTACATTACGTACGCCATGAATTAAACATTAACAGTGTTATTACACGTAAAAATTGCAAGCGACGGGAATCGCATGCGACTCGTACGTATTATCCACCTGAAACTTACGTATTATCCAAGCATTTCATTGGCTGTTCGGGAAAAAGCTTTTTCATCATCAGATTTCCAAGAAATCTGACAACCCATTTTAAATGAAATTTCATTCTTAAACTTCTAAACATCCCACACTATTACTTTTTACACCGTCGTATAGAGAAAACAATGTACTTTTAAATGCAATTTGTTTAAAAGCTGTATCTCAATTTGTTTCTGAGTTATTAATATTTTTTGTAGTTTTTATTACTTTTTTGTCATAGTGGCATAGAGATCTCTGTTGAAAGTAAAGGAAAATGTATATTACTGTGTAGACCAATCAGGAAACGAATAAAATGCGGATTAGACCAATAAAAACCTTCAGATATGCTTTTGATTTCCCATCCTGACGAGAACAATAACCATTTTTCCAAATGGTTAAAAAAAACTAGTCCGATGCGCCAATCACAAAATTTCCTTCTTTCTAATGCATGTTAACACAATAATCCCTTAACATTAGCGGAAAGCTCCGCGAATGTTGAAACTATCTTCTCGTGCATAAAAGGTGGTTAGGTTTAAGGATTTTTTTAAATGAAAAACAGCAACTAAAACGTAAAAATATATTTATTAAGCATTAAAATGTACCGGGTGTCCTAAAAAGGACTGACTGATTTTAAAATTCAATAACTTGCAAACAGCACTGAGCTCGACAATAGAACGGAGGGCTGACTCTCTATTTTGATACATTGAATCCAGCTGTCCGCCAATGAATACAATGCCAAAGATTTTCCGATGAAAATTTTTGGCAAAACGTAGATTTCCTCCCATAGAGTAGTATGGGGTAGATATTTTCAAATTGGATTTTCTTTTAAAAATTTAACGAACTTGCTGCAATTTTCACTGATCTATATTTTTTATTGAAAAAACTATAGATTTTATTTAAATTAATTGCAATTTTTTAGTTTGATATTAGTTTAAAATGAAATTTTAGGTAAGTTCAACGAAAAAAATCGAAAAACAAATTAGATATTGCTCATAAAAATATCAAAAAGATGTAGAAAACAACAAAATTGATAAAAAGTATGCGAAAATTTTTGAAAAAATGCTTCTAAATATTAAGAAAAGTGCAGGACTCATTACTTGCGCGCATTGAAAGTGTGATGTGGTCGCGGCAGAAAGTGGATCGGTGAGTTGGCTCTCCGTATTACTGTAGAGCTCAGTGGCAAACAGTGACAGATATTTAAAAAATTCTTGCAGGAGAATTATGCATAAGGTCAAAAGTTTTTTCACAGTGATTTTCGATTTTAGTTCGAATTACAAATAATAGATGGCGCTGTAAGCAATATGCGCTAAATACAGGCTCGATTTTTTGGCTTTTCTCTCCTTCCATGCGGAGAAAGGAGATTACAATGTATTGAATGAGTCCCGAAGGACCAAAAATAGAGCCTAAATTTAGCGTGTATTGATCGCAGCGCCATCTATTGTTTATAATTCGAACTAAAATCGAAAATCACCGTGAAAAAACTTTTGCCCTCATGCATAACCCTCTTGCAAGACTTTTTTAAATATCTGTCACCGTTTGCAAGTTATTGAATTTTAAAATCCATCGGCAGATGCCGTAAATAAATTTGAATCATTATAAACATATTCTACAAAGTTTAATTGCTAGTTGATGGCTGAAAAAATTTATTGATATACCATTGTTTGACAGAACAGATCTTTTGTTTATGAATTTCTATATAAGGAAAAGTAGCTGTCTCGGTTTTTCTGTTAAATTTAAGACTCCTCACCAGTGAAGTGTCGTATTCCATTGCTTTCTCAACAAGTTATTGTTTGAAGCTTTAAAATTTCCCATACAATTTTTGCAATAAAAATTTTGAATTTTAGAAAATTTAGGATTTTTTTATTTTTAGCATCGTTATATTTCGGGTTTCTCAGAATTACTGATCTATATTTTACCCCAATATAACACTGTAAAAAAAAAAGGACTAAAAAACGGAAATACTACTGGCAATCTAGACGCCAGTACTATTTCTGTTTTTTTACGGGTATTTTTACCCATAAATTACAGAAAATTTTCCGTTTTTCTGATTAAAAACGGAAATTTTTCTGTAATTTATGGGTAAAAATTCCCGTAAAAAAAACGGAAATAGTACTAGAGTCTAGATTGCCAGTAGTATTTCCGTTTTTTAGTCCGTTTTTAGGTGCGTTCGTAATTATATAAATACGTAGCACCTATAGTCGTCGTTCAGTCCGTCTGTCTGTCCGCATGTAACAGAGCAAAAACTACCCAACCGAATAATCTGAAATTTTAAATATATGATTGTTGCAAAATTTTGTCGAGCCGTTTCCAATTTTATGAAAATCGGATGTATAGTTTAATTACAGGGACAGTCAAAACTGTTCCGTTACATTACGGCCAATGGCAAAAAATTATTGTAAGTGAATTTTAATGATGTTACAGCCTTCCGAATGGTCTGAAATTTTAAATATATAATTGTTGCAACATTTTATCGAGCCACTTCCAATTTTATTAAAATCGGATGTATAGTTTAATTACAGGGACAGTCAAAAGTGTTCCGTTACATTACGGCCAATGGGGAAAAATTATTGCAAGTGCATTTTAATGCTGTTACAGACTATGCAGTTGTGAAGCGCAAAAAAATATACATTCAGTACAATATGGAGTGCAAAAATTAATTATAAAACTAATTAAAGTACGAACGCACCCCCATTTGCCACGTTTGACAAGCAAATTCCAACTTTTTTTTTTTTTTTTTTCTTTTTTTTTTTCTTTTTTTTTTTTTTTATATAGTGAAAGGTTGAAAGTCTCGGTACTTAGACTATACAGTACATTGTAGCTGTCCAGTGTCAAATAGTTTATGAAATTGGTAAAACAAAGCGAGTTTACTTTGTAGAAAAATTTTTTATAAAACAAAATTCGTGAATAACCAAGTTCAGTATTCGCGAATGTTGAAATAATCCTCATATTTTATTTCGCGAATAATCAAAATGCGCTAATGTTAAGGAATTACTGTATTTCAAAAAGTTGTTACACATATTAATCCTTCATTGTTATTAGTTTAATACTAAACCAACTTTTATTTTCATCGTAACTTTCTGCTTCATTTTACTAATCGGAGTAAAAGCGAGTTAATCTCGATCACAATATTTAATAAAATCAATATTTTTCATTATATTGTTCTATTTCTGCTGCTTTCGAATCACCAGCTTAGCAGGATGCGAAGTCTTTGTCGCTGCACGAGCAGTCGATGTGCAACAGAACTACGAGAAATCGAGAAAATTAAACAAAAAATCACTATTATAGCGCCCTTCTTCCAGCAGAATATTTCAAAATTCAAGGAAGACTTACTTGGCCAAAAACATATACATGAAATTTGGTTCCATTCTATGCATATGCATCATACACTTTTCGATGATGCAAAGCGGGCATACACACATACGGACCACGGACGGACAGACAGACATTTTGTATAAATATGTTTTTCGGGATCTCAGACCCCTAATATCAAAAGGTATTGCACAGTGAGGTCTCAAATTTCCGTAGCTAATGTTAAACCTATGGTGGGGAATAATTTCATATTTTAAAAATATTTTATCAAAAAATTAATATTTTTAAATTCTTTTTCCTATGTACTTTATTTGAAAGACATATCTTTTTCTTTTCTCTTTCTTTCTTTCTTTTTTTTTTTTTTTTTTAGTTTACAAAATATTTCTAAAATATATGCTTAGTTTAATATTACGTGTGTTAAAAGCTGATGTGTGAGTGTGATTTTAACACTGAAAATTAAAATATGTATTATAAAAATAATTTGACAACTATATATATATATATAAGAAAGAAAAATCATGCGTCAAGCATAGATTATGAAACAATTTCCAACACATTCAAATAATGTAACAAAACTACACCGTTTGATAAGTTAAAATATTGTGTTTAATTCAAGCCTCTGGAAACGCGTATAACACATCTGAAAACCCAATTTCAGCTGTTCCCATCTACAATCCGAAAATTATCCGGATCCTTTGAGTAGCCCTGTATAGAACATATAGATATGCATCTGTTAACTACATGCATGCCAAAATTGAGTTCAATTAAGAAATACATATATACTTAAGTTGAAAATTCCCTTACAGCAATTTCTGTTCATAAGGAGAATGGTACGTGAAAACTTTTGTGCAGACCTGTATACGAGGTATAGAATTTATATATAACGAGTAACAGGCAAAAAATGAGTTAAATTTGAAAGCTCATAACGAATTTTAAAACGTACATTCCAGCAATTATGACTCAAAGACAGTACTGTAACCGATTTCTTTTATGTGTCCCTGTAAATGAATAAAAAATGCTATGAATACCCTGTTCTAACGTTGTTGTGGTGAAATTCAATGATTTACATCAGTTTCAATACATTTGAAATAGCATAATGTCATCAAAATACTCTGCAAACAATTTTTCCCCATAGACCATAATGTAATGGAATTATTTTGAGAGCCCCTGTAAATGAACTATTAACCCTATATACTTCATATACAATACCAAACATGCTTTAGTGACTCTAAGTAACCTTTATCCATTGCATGAAAATCCGAGTTTATTTACGAGAGTTACAGCGTGGACAGACGGACAGACAAACCGAATGCATAAACACTTTTAAACTTTCTTGGAAAGTGTTTAAAAGAAAGGAGACGGATCCTTTAAAATGGTAGACAGAAAACAGAATATAAAAATATTAATTTCCTGATGAGATATTTTAAATATGAAAATGCATTTCACGCCTATAGGTCTAACATTAGCAAGGAGAATTAGAGACCTGTTTTATAAACATCCTTAAGTGGCTACTTCACTCACGCGAAAACGCGAGATAAATAATACATAGCTAATCTTAAACTCGATAATGTTAATCCTGTGGAAGAAATTGTTAAAGATAACTCGTTTGCATTTCAATATTTTATAAACTTTTATTTTTATTTATTTATTTTTATTTATTTATTTATTTATTTTTCTTTTTTGCATTGAATAGCTGAGGTTGGTCTCTACAAAGGCCGTTTTTTTTTAGTTTTTCGATTTTCTTTTCAATTTTTTTTTTTGAATGGGGAGACTTTCACTTTTGAAACCGGCTTCGGAAGTAAAGGTATCCGAGTAAATACAAATCTGTAAATAAAATCGAAAAAGTAAAATAATGGCCTTTACAGAGATCAAGCTCAGCTATTCATAGCAAAACTAAAAGAAAGAAAATCATTTGAGAATATCGAAATGTAAAAGAGATATCATTATAAATTTCTCCTACAGGATTAACATTATCGAGCGGGTCTGTTTGCGTGAGTGAAGTAGCCTCTTAACCACCCGGGCGACTAAATAAAATCGTCCAATAACGCAACTTCCTTTAATCTTGTTTTTTGCCTCTTAAATCAGAATGACCGCGAATCATAATTAAGTGATTCAATACAATTTTAGCTAGCTTCCATTACAAAAAGTAAAAAGCTACCAATTGCAGCCGTCCTGATGAAAGAACTTCCGGAAAATTTTTGTATATTTTCATCGATCAGGACCCCTAGACCCCAAAACCACCCTCCGTTCAGATATGTGACTTATATATATATATATAGTTAAAAAATTCCAATAGTAATTTCAAGCATTACCACAAACTGTAAACTTTAATTGAAGTACAAAGTTAACTGAACCATACCAAATAAGAACTATAATTTAACTTAATAAACAATCTTAAAGAAACGCAACATAACCAACTTTAACTTAAACAAAACAACCATAAGAAACAAGGCAAATAACTAATTAAACATGGAGACAGGTTGCGTGGCTTATGACACGCTAATGCAGGGTTAAAACTGTTTTTAAGCATGCAACATTCCCCAGATTTACCTGTCGAGACCATACTGAAAAAACGAATGAAACAAGATTAAAGCTAAATGAAACCGAACGACCGAAATCAATCCATATGAAAAGCGATCTGTTTCCACTACATTCCGTAAACCACACGCTTCGATTAAAGGCATCAATTCACTTCTGTTCTTTCAAGTTCTTACATAATTATACGTCATATTTTAAACGAGACTCACAGGATAACCCTGTTTCACAGCAATGACGTACCATTTAAGCATATCCTCTTTCAAAATGTCTCTATCTGATGTCAATCGGCTTAATCTGTTTAAACCGTTAATATAAATGTTTCTGAATACCGATATATGAACATTTGAATATATATATGTATATATATATATATGTGTGTAAGAAATTATAAAGATTAGACCTATTAATTAGTTTTTGTAATGAATCGCCCCTTTAATTTGGATACGGGCCCAATGACTAATAATCACGAGTTTAGCAGGGTAGCCAATTAATCCATTTTATCGTTAAATTAATAGCACCACATGGCCTTTTTAACTGGTAACCCGACGGAGATGAGCAATTTCAGAGATATACCTCTACGCCACTTACTGCGTGCAGATATGGAATACTATGGCTATATGTTTAATTATTAAAACTTATCAAAGTGAATTGAAAGGAATTCTGTCATTTCGTTAAAATGCCCATATATATATATATATATCCAATTTGGCGATAACTCTCGTATTTATAGACCGATTTGGATGAAATTAATTATATGCATAGTACATACCATTGTCTCGACCGAGTTCGTTGGCCAGCTTCATCCGTAATCTTGTTTCAAAATGACGGCCATTTAATATTTTTTTTAAAAGTTAATAATGTAAGAAACGGTGCAAATAAATTAAAAATTGAAAAATATTTTTTCCTTAAGAGTTTGGCCTTAATACAAGGATTCCAAAGCATGTTTTCTTTTGTCTTTATCTTAAAAAATGGCTGAGATATAGCAGTTTGAATTTCTAGGGTGGCTGACATTTTCAAACAATCTGATCAGGGGCACCATTTCAGATTTTTCCTTGGGGGGGGGGGGGGAGCAAACATTTTTTGAGGGAAGTTATATAGCTAAGAGTAGGATCCGGGCGCCTACCACCCCCCCACCCCAAACGAAAAACATAAACTGAATCATGCTTTTAAAAACAGTAAAACTGTTGAATACGGAAACTCAAGAACCAATGAATTATTTCGTTTTAAACAGATTTCCGTCTTAGCAGGTAAAATTTTAATATATTGAACATGAAAAGCTTTCTTTTCAATGATTCTATTATAGGTCCATTTTTACAGGTATCCTTAAAGACTACTAAACCATCCACTTTATATTATAGCTCTGAAAAGAGATGTATTGCAGTCAAACTTGTAAAAACGAAGCCTGTTTATAACAGAATTCTTTCTGAAAGGGGGAAAAAATCAAATTTGGATGAAAAAACATCATACAATTATACTTGCTAAGACAGAGACCTGCCTAAAATGGAACTTTTTTCTAGTCCCTTTCGACTTCTTTTTTTTGAGATTTTACTACCGGTACGCCATTTTATGAGTTTCCTGGCGAAGGACAAGGAAAATTTTCTTTGAGGAACAGGGAATGTGTAGAACTGCACAAATCTCACAGAAAATGGGAAAATCCCGCACAATAAAAAACCTCTGCATGATTTTGTCTCCTTAACTTCTTTCGCGGACATGTGTTTATTCTGTGATTGTTTTTTTTTTTTTTTTTTTCGTGAAACTCCGCAATTTTTTTTTCTTTCGAATTCCGCAAAATCAATTCGTCAATGGGTCACAGAAAAATAAACCTCGAATTTTGAAATATTTGAAAAAAAAATCTCCAAATCGTCGCG
This sequence comes from Maratus speciosus, assembly GCA_963932465.1. Lineage (NCBI taxonomy): Eukaryota > Metazoa > Arthropoda > Arachnida > Araneae > Salticidae > Maratus > Maratus speciosus. Next base: position 39,048 of record CAWVRF010000513.1, on the reverse strand, counting down.
GAAAAAATCGCCAATTTCTCCAAACGACCGTGGAAAATATTGCTAATTTCAACAGAGATCGCCAAAAGAAATCCAGATTTCATCAAATGATTGCATAAACTAAAATCTCGAATTTTGTAAAAGGATTGCGAAAAAAATCGCGAAATTTGTCAAAAGATTACACAAAAAATCACGAGTATTTAGTCAAACAATCAAGGGGAATTTCGTCAAACGATCGTAAAATAAGATACAAAATTTCGTGTAACTATCGCGCAAAAAATTACAAATATTAATAGTCGGTGGTAGAAAAAAATAATCACGAATTTCAACAAATGGTCGTGAAAAAGAATTGCGAATTTTGTCAAAAGATCACAGAAACAAATACGGAATTTCTTCCGTTGGTCGCGGAAAAATATTGTGAATTTCAACAAATGGTCGTGAAAAAAAAAACTCAATTTCGATAACGGTTGCAGAAGAAAAATCGTGAATTTCATTAAACGGTCGCAGAAAAAAATCGCAAATTTTGTCAGATGATCGCGAAAAAAGAATAATGAAATGCAATTAGTCATGAGGTAATCAGTCCACGAACAGGTCACGAAATTTGGAACTTTTGGGATCTATAGCTATAAGAAAATTTTCACTAGTGATTTTCTGCAAGTAAAGGTAAGGTAAAGCATTAATTGCTTCGAAATGCATTTTCACTCTTTTGAGGTGGTTTCGTGTTAATACTGTTTTTCAAAGAAAACCTGAATATTTTTCAGATAAAAAAGCTACATATTTGAACATTAATGAATACTATATATATATCTTCATTTTTCTACATAAAAGGTAAAGTTTATATTAAAGATATAATTGTAAACTTCTTTTACAATAATTGTGTGGATTAATTTTCTTTAATTTCGGGTCAGATTACCTTTCAATGGAAATGCTTTTAGCGGTTTTCGCATTTACATGAAATTACAGCCCTGCATGAAGATAGGTTGGCGTATTTTCTTCATTGCCAGTGAAGTACGCTTAAAGTTTTTTGGATTGTGCTGTATCTCTTTCGGTCGGAGTCGGGATGGCCTGGTTTTTAACAAGGAAGTCCTCAATATTTTTCAAATGAAAAACTATAGAATTGACTATTAATGGTGGCTCATAGTAATAACCCATGTGTTCCTTTCTGTAGATAAGGGATAAAATTATAGGCTACTTTATTGTAAACGTGTTAAAATATGTAGTAATTTGCTTTTACTTCGGGATTTGACATTTGGTGGAAGTCTGTCGGTTTTTGGGTTGAAGAATTTGTTTTGTCGGGTGCGCGCAGTCTCCATTCCTAGTCGTTGAAGAATTTTGAGAGTGTACCATATATAATATGATTTAATAAAGCAAATAATTAAATAATTTGATAACATTGCAATGATTGCACTAAATGTAATGTGACACTAATAATCCAAAAAAGTAAAAAAGTCCGATAATTAACAGCTTGAATTATACTCGCCCCTTCACCCCTCCCCCTCCAAAAAAAGGAAACTATCTTGAAAAAACTCTATCCCTGAATTTCTAGCCATGAGGGGACTAGTTTTCCTATGATCAAGTTGTACATAGCTGAGAAGCAATTGATAAAAGAAAAATGTCTCTCACGTATTTTTAAAATTAGCCAAATTACCATGTATGTCTCATCTTAAGAAAGTTCGAATAAGAAATTTCAATCAAATCTGATAAATTATTTTAGCGTTTGAGAAATTTTTAAATTTTTGCTTGAGTCTGACAATTGATGATTGATAAATTTTCTGAAAAATCAAATTCCTTGGGGGGGGGGGGGCTATTGCCCGCTCCAGCCCCCTCAAATGGCGCCCCTGAATCTGATACTTCTTATGCTGTAACTCTTGTATTTATAAACCGATTTGGATAAGATTACACATGTGGACAGTACGTAGGAATGTCTCGACCGAGTTTGTTGGCGAACTTCATCCGCCATCTTGTTTCAAAATGGCGGCCATTAAAACATTTTTTTATTGCCACGCAATGTTTAAATATTAATATCCGTTAGTTTCAAATTCTCGCCAAGCTTAGCGACAGTTGGCGAAATATCGCCAATTTGGCGAAAAAAATAAGTAACCATAAATGTTGCCAACTTGGCTATAGCTTACTAATTTGGCGCAATTCTCATTCAAATTCAGTATCGACGAATATTCTTTTAGCGGGTTTGTCGCGCTTCTTAAAATTCGAATAAAATTAACTTCGTGTAAAATTTGCAAAATTTTAAAACCTAGAAATATGAAAGCTATCTTTTCCTCTCGGCACATGCCGAAAGGACTTTTTTAAATTAAATTAGTCAGTTAATAAAAAAACATAAGTTAAATGAGAAGTTTCAAACCTCTTATAGCGCCATCTTGAAGTAAAGCTTCATCGTCCGGTGCAGTCTGTTTAAGTAACACGTTGTTCTTATCGTCCTCGAATTCATTGTTAATGCGAGTTTCGTCAGCAAAAAAAGTATTTCTTGATTCCTTTATTATACTCTTGAAATATTTCACAATCGTAACAGAGCTTCCAAGGATTGCCAAGGCACAGAATATAGATAGCAAAGCACTGAAAAACAAGGGGATAAAGAATTTGTTAAAAATAAATTTTTTAAAGCAATGCAGTGTAACCCTTTATGTACTGAATTATGAATTCATGAAAATTTTATCTTCTAAAGCATTTTTGGAGAATTGTTAAACTATATTAGAAGAATTACATAATCATTTAATAAAATTTAGGAGGATTGAAGGATTCATTAAATTTAAATCTATAGGAATTTTTTGCAATATTTATAATGCCGCTTAAATCTTTTATTTTAAATATTTTTCTTAGTATTTTGTAGAATTAGGAAATGTACAAATATGATGTTCTTACGATAGAAATATAGGAATATTTCCGAATTGAAAAATCCCCCCCCCCCCCCCCCCAACGACTAGAATGCTGAAAAGATGCAAATTCAAAAGGAATCATCCTTTTAAAAATATTTTTGTTTTGTTTAATGCCTTAATGCTTTTGGAACAAGATAAAGTAATGTATCTGTAACTCATTCTAAACTGTATTACAACTAATCGATGTATTAAATAAATTTTTTTACAAGTTATTTTAATGGTACTTATAAGCATCGTCAATAGATAAAGGGTTAATAATAATCTATGTGATTCATGTACGGGTCGTTTGCAACCAGGGGCGGACTGGCCCAACCCGCTGCCCCGCGATCGCGGGGTGGGCCAAAATAATAATAAATTTTTTGAGGTTTTTTTCTTTTCAATAAAACTAAAAAATAAATAACAACAATTATGAAACTCAATTATTCTTTTCCATTTTTTTCGCGTGAAGCTTTTCTTTTTTTGTTGTTGATCGGATTAGTTTTAATTTCTCCTTTCCCTCTCCCGTTAGCTGTCTTTGTAAGTTATGTGCAAAATTACTCATTTTGTATACTAAATATAATCAAATTTTGTAAGGTCATGTAGCACAGGCTATCAAAAGAAGCCAGGAAGGAAGATCTTTAAAAATTATGAAGAAGGCTTGCTAGAATAGAGCAGAAAGAAGAACAAAATAAAAATCCTCAACGGCATGGAAGAGCTTAGTTTATTACATTCCTGTCCAAGTCATTTATAAATAAGTTAATTGCTCATATCGCCTTTCAGATCCAAATAAACATTGACAATGAAGTAAAACAGTCAGGTTCATTCAGTATTGAAGTAGATTTCGCACAAGATTGCAGCTTCATGATAAAGTGAAGATTAGGCTTTTAAAATTGTTTGATTCCCCCAAAACAACAGCGGAAGCCCTCTATCTCCAACTGAAAGAACTTATACAGTTTAAACTGCTTCCTTTACAAATAGCTAGCACGTCCTTGATGGTACAGCAAATATGAGTTGGAGTGGAGATATAAAGGTCTGCAGGCACAACTCAAAAAAGGATAAACCAAATATATAGCATGTACATTAATATACACACACATGTGCTCAATTTGGTCCTGACAGGATGCAACAGAAGGTTGCAATTTGACAACGGACTTCTTGGACGTAATGCAAGCTAAAACCGTGTTTAGAGCGGAGTCAGATATGCGAATGAAAGTATGGACTTCAGAGAATAATGGGTCTGTAGGTGGAGATAAACTTCCTCGGCGATTACAAAAAATAAACGCTACTAGCAGGGCTGCCAAAGGCGACTATTTTCATATTGTGTTCGCCCCATTATTTTTTAAAAATACATTTTGTAGTATATTTCTCTTGCAAATGTTGTCAAAGCGTATGTAAAAGATTCTTTTTTTTTTTGAAAAAGTGGTGCGAAATAGAATTAAAAAATATTAGCCTGTGGCAGCCCCAAACTAGGTGGCAGAGTAAGGATCGAGCACTTAATAGCATGTTTAACGAGTCTTCAGAACCTTTTAAAGATGAACATAAATTTTTAACATTGCTTAGGTGCCTACAAGGTATCAACGTAATGGGCGATTTCCCGTCACATGTATCTTTTTCATCAACATCAGTGATTGATAATTGATGCAAGTTTCAGTATAAATTAATAGCAACAATTTTCAGCGACCTATTCAATATATCTACGCCCACATCGAAATATCTGCAGGTAAGCGGCCTGGACTAACTGCTAACAAAATTCAAACCATGAAATTCAATCTGCTACACAAAAGAAATAATTTTGATATGGTTCTAAAAATGCTTCTAAATTTTCGGAATATCTTCTGAAGCAACTAATAGAAAAGGAGTACTCGTTTGAAATTGAGAGTTTTCTACCGGAAAAAAAATATCTGTAGCGAAACGTCGATTTGATGAATATTCTCAACATGAGGCAAGAAGTATTGTTGGGTCACCGTCAGAAGTATTTAAGGCAAAGGTTTATAATATCGTCTTACTAGGGAAGGTCCCCAACTGCCAGATCGGGATTTCGTCGAGAGTGATGTCGTTGGAAAGCTCTTACCATGCGGATCAAGGAATTGTATACAACTACCAATCCGAATGCAACTGGTGAAGAGTTATAGACCGATGTATTTCTGTCATTTATTGATTGCTCCAGGTCGCTAGTTATGCAGGAAAGACACTATGTGTGGTAGAAAAGAGAGTTGATGGATTACAGAGAAGACAGTTTATGCTTCATGGAAAAAGTAATTTCAAGGTTGTTAGTGTATTTCTGAATAGAAATGGCTGAAGCATGAGTGTTTCCAGCACCAGATTCACACATTGAAAGGGGGTGTGTTCGCAATTGTCACATGTGTTAAGTTAAAGCATGTTTAACCCTTAATTGCATGAATTATTCTTTTAGAATTGTGTTTTTTATTTTTATATTAAGGATTAGACACCAGAAATCTTAAGATAGATTTTTAACTTTATTTAGTAGCATATTTTTGTAGTTTTTAGAGGATTAATATTTCTATATAAATATAGTGGTTGTAAGAACTTAGTTTATGTATTAAAAATTAAATAAAAAGGTGATGGAAATTTACATAACTATGCAATTAAGGGTTAACCGATCGAAAGATGGGATCCGTGTCTCTAATTAAAGCCTTTTGAAAGGCATGTCATCGAAGTTGGGTGAGGAGAATTGGTTATTGACCAACTTATGCTATTTTATTATGCTTTCTCTAGTGGTCAATGGTCAAACTGACATTTCCATAAACACTCTGGTGAGTTTTTGAATATTTCATTAATCTCTTTATTAAGTACTTGTACTTTGAAAGAAATAAATGTCTAACGGTTGAAGAAATTTTGTCGTGTCCGGTAGGAGAAAAACAGGATCCATATTGAACCCAAATTTCTCAATGGATAAATGTAGATCCGCTTGGCCACTCCAACTATCCAGCACCATGATTGTTTCCTGATCCACCAATCGATTCTTTTAGTTTATGAAGTATGCCGCAGTTATTCGTTTAGTGCTCTTTCCTAACTTGGGGCATGTAATGAGCGAATGTGCGTATGATATTCGTTGCACATTTTCCATAACTTTGGGACCAAATTCCCCCTGACATTCCTGTCTTACAATTAGGTCCCATAAATTTTCCAGCGGCGTTAATACACATTTGCACGGTACAGGAATGAGTCGTTTTGTTTTTACTGATTGCCGATGCATCCACATCTTTAGATCCCTTCATATGGAGAGTTCTGTTAGATACAATCTCGTATTGGAAGCCACTTTGATCGGTGCCCAGGGCGTTGGAAAGTGGACACTTTCGCTGCTCAAACATTTTTTTCACGTTTTCCCGGAATTCGTCGATCACAGGTTGCAAAGACACTTCCGTAAACAAATCTCTTTTGTTACGATTTGTGCTACCATTCGACTTGTTATTTTATGTGCTTGTTTGAAATTCTTCATGAAGTGTGAGCCAGCTGTGAATCCGGGAATTCCAAGCTCCAATTATTTGTCAATGGCCCACATTTTGAGGTCCCTGTCATGAACGGTGGCTTTTAACTATCTGCGATGAGGATAAAATTGCGACCACACGTGTTTAGAAATTAATTTCATTTTGCTCTGCAAGCTCTCACCTTTCCCTACGTATCGTGCCCACCGTTGAATCATCTTGTGGTCTTTTACCTGCCTGCATATATATTGCACAGCCTTTAGTTTATTTTTCTTTGCCTTCTTATACGTTTCTACTGCTTTTGCCATTATTTCTATGGATACTCCTTCACTTCCTGTCCACTTTTTTCGCATCTTCTTCATATTCGAAACCGGGGTTCGTATTTATTTCCAAATTTCTTGTCAGTTCATTTTCGTCGATGCTGCTTTCATAGAGAATATCGAGCGAGCGGGAAAATTCGTTTTCTATCATCCCCTTCACTATCTTGAATAGTCACTAACTAATGGCCTTCTCTTCAGTCGTTGGCTTCTTTTCCTCGGATTCCCCAAAATATTCTAGCAGTTGCAAACTAAGGGGTTTTGCAATCTTCGCTTTATCGGCGATAGCATTATAGCGTGAAGACTCGCCGACGACATCTTCAGAACTGAGCCCGACTTCAGATGTCACAGTTACAGGGGTGCGTGCCACCTCCGTTGAACCAGCGCGACGCGATCCACAAGTATTACTAAAATTCTCCATGGTTGAGCGCCTCGGGAACTGCCCCCATAGGCCCTGCCCATGCCTACTTTTCATCCCGTAGGATCAGGCATGGAGTAAGTTTCTGATGCTGTTTAAAGCATACTCCAAGTCAGTACAGACCAATTAGTTATATATGATTGTGAAAATGTGGTCACAATCTTCTGTTTCTTACTAGAGGGAACATGAAACGTTCACCAACTTCACACTGGCAACAACAGGTTACATAACTGTACTGTAAGCTGTCTTTTCTACCACACACAGTGTCTTTCCTGGAGAAAACAATAAATGACCGAAATACATCGTCTATAACTCTTCACCAGTTGCATTTAGATGGGTAGTTGTAAACATTTCCTTGTTCCCCATGGTAAGAGCTTTCCGACGACACCACTCTCGACGAAATCCCCATCTGGTAGTTGGGGGACTTTCCCTAGTTATACGTCAGATATTCAGCAGCTAAATAAATACACGATTTAATAGAAATGACTTGCTCATGAAAGACACTGCCTGGTCCGATGCTCGCCGCATCAGTGAGATTAAATAGTTAAATGAACTTGCTGAAAAAGCTCTTAGTACTCTGGCTTGTCGAAAGTAAAGAAAGACTATGTCAGAGAAGAGTTGCTGAAATTTTCCGGCACATGCTGATTAAAATCAATCGCTTTTGCCGCAACAATCTCGATGTAGCGAGCTCTCGTCCGCTTACAGCAAAGAAACGAGCGATTCAGAAGAACTTATTAAAGATGATGAGAATAGCTTTAAAGTTAATAAGAAATGTAAAAAATGCGTAGTTGTGTATTAGAATTATTATGCGAGTTGAATTCCTATGATCGTATTTATCCAATCTTGTACATAGCTTATCATGCCTTCAAGTGTCTTGTGAACGAGTATTGTCAACACAAAAAATTATACAGAACCGCTTGCGTTCATCTCTAAGACAAGAACTCTTACATGATTTTATCATATTCAGTGTTAAACGATCTTTTGATTATGATTAGTGTTACATTTTCAATATTTCAGATTATTAATTTATCGTCTGCATTATTTCTCTATTTTAATTTAAATATTTAAGTTCAAAAACAACTTTAAAAACGTATTAAGTAAATAAATAAAAAGCATTCTAAATAATTTATATTCCGTTAATAATCCTATAATTAATAATTATTCAAAGTAATAAATATTATAATATGCAATTAAATATAATTCTAATAGTGTACAGATCTTTTAAAATATAAACATTACGGAAAATCGTTCGTTAAAGTAACTTGCAATGCTTTTCTTACAAACGCTAACTTCCGAAAATATAAATTTAAAAAGTTATTTAATATTAATTATTTTATTCCAAAACTATTTTTATTGGATGCTACTATTTATTTCTAAGCGATTGCCAAAATTTCATTAATTTTAAACCGTAATTTAGCGAGATATCCGCATTACAAAATTTAATCACTTCTGTCAGTTTTAAAAGACGCGCGATCCATTTTTTTTCCCGGACGCAGTTAGACATTTTTTATCTTTCTTCCTCGCAGAAAAGGACGTCGTGACGTCACTCTATCCTCCATCTTGTTTTGGTATCACGGCGTGACATCGCCGGTACTCAGGAATGCAGGAGGAATGCAACTTCGATTACGATACAAATCGTTATCGATATTTCGATTGCGATGAAAATCGCTATCGTGATGAGTCAGATGTGCACGTGCCGGTCGCTGATTGGCGAATTTAAGTTGAGCGTCAGTTTTAACGTTCTTTTCGGGCCATCTGTTTTTGCTCACTCTCTCTCGGGACGATGTAGCAGGAGGTTGTTGTCGGGCGGCTGGGGTTTTCTGGCCTCAGTCGCTGTGTCAGAGTTCCGTGCGTAACGAGCAAAATTTTTTAGGTAAAAACTCTCGTCAGCTTTACATCTAAGAACATCGATTCATTTATTATTTTCTTTCAATAGAATTTTACAAGAGAATTCCAGCAACATGAGTGGCGTGTTATGTTGAGTTAAGGATGTGAGGGCCTGTCTGCTGTTTTCTTATTTAAGCCTGCTTGAGGAGCTATCTGCTGCTCTTTCTATTATTCTTAATGCTTTCACTTCCCATGATGCGGCAGAATGATGACTACTGTCCCTTGTGACGTCTTCATAATTTCTTAAGTACTTCTTCTCAACCTCATAAATCATCTACAGCATCAACTGCAGGAAGGAAACCATCCCTTTATAAAATTCTTTTCTTCTCTGTGTGAATTCTGAAAGCATCTGAGTGCTACAACTTATCTAGAATCCTTCTCAACCAAAAACTTTTTGGAATACTGAACTTTTAAACTGAACTGTGGACTTTAATTTAAATTCGGACAGTATAACTCAAGTTTGTTAAAATGAACAATCCAAACATCCTTCCACATTACCGCCAGCTAGTCAATGGAAATAAACACCTATTTTTAATATAATCTAAAAGTATATCCTCATCACTCTGTTATTTCCTGGCCAGGAAAATATTTTACTTCGTCATTATTAATTTTATATATTTATTCAGTACATATAAAATAAGATCTCAATAAAATATGTGTCAACTGTATCTTCAATCTCCGGGTGAGTTATTTTACACTTTCTTACTTTTCAGCCTCCGTTATTGAATATTTTTATGGCAACATTTTCTAAATTATTTTAATGCTTAACTTTAATTCTTAATATTTTCATTGGTTGCCAATCCATTTTAATTTTCCGACAACCACTACGGCGATCCACGGCCACACACACACATAAATATAGCAATTAGGATAATAGCTGGAGTTGCCTTAAGTTCAAAAGATTTGTCCAGATATCTGACATTCTAATTAGTTAATAGTGAGGGTATAAAAAAGTATTCAATTTTTAGGTACTATATTGATATTTTAAATAAACAGTAATCGACGTACAAAGTGTATTAATGTTGATAATTTCAACAAAATAAAATACACAAATGAATATAATGATCTTTCAAATAACAAATTAATGTATGTGTGTTCATTTTAATAGTAGTATACCTTTCCGATCAAATTTCCTTTTTAATAGTATTAACACTTTCCAGTGTAATATTTGCAATGTAGTGTACAGACAAGGGTAAGTTTTCTTTACGGCATAGTGGTTACCATGTTAGCTTTCCACGCAAAGGGACCTTGGTCCTAATTCCGGGTGAGCCATGGATGTTCTTAGGTGTTGCCAGTGTGCATAGGTTTGAGTCAGCGATGCGCCATTCCTGTTGGGAGCCACTTCACAAGTAGCCATCATCTATTTTAAAGATATCGTTGACCGATGCTGGTAGCGTAATTGACCCACTATTGGACCAAATAAGTTTTCGAAACACAAAGAATGAAAATATCTGAACAGAGTTCCCATAAGAAATTTCAAACTTTTTATTTATTACGTGTATACCTTTTCATTGTTTAAAGATCAGATATTCAAAATATAAATAAAAATTAAGCAAGTTACCCCCCCCCCCCCCCACACACACACACAATATATATATTTTTTTTTCACGATGAAATTACTACCAATTGAAAATAAACTATTACAAAGATTCTAATATGTCTCGAATTCGAGTTAAGTCATCTTCATAGAGTTAGAGCAAAAGGTCGTGTTGATAATCAGTACTGAAACATTTTAACAATGGGATTTTCAATTGATGGGCCACTGCATAAGTCCAGCGGGATGGGCCAAACTATGCCAGTCCGCCCTGTTTGCAACGGCGTTTTTTCATGAGATTTTTTCGGACTAAATACAAACAGTTAAGCGCAACAATAAACATAAAACATATCACTAAAATCATAAAAAAATTTTAAATACATAAGTAACAATGGTTAAAAAAAAAAATAAATAAAAATAAACTTTTACTCTGCTTTAAAGTTTGTTGTTTATCACTTAGTTTTTTATGCTGATTCCTAATCTTGTTTTTGATTTTCCCCAGAACCGTATAGTTTTTGAGATATTTGCATGCTTCGATTTATGCGAATTTTAGAATTTTTGCATAGTTATATGCAAATGTAAGGCCTAAAGCATTATCTGACTAGCTTTTTAGTTTTATGTTATGATTGTACCAGGACACCATTTTCCTTACCATACTATCATTAACCCTTTCAGGGGCAAAGTACAGTAGAACCTTGATTATCCGAAATAATTGGGACCGACACTCTTTCGGAAAATTGAAATTCTCGGATAATCGAGAACGATTGAATTTTAGGATTAAAGGGAAATATATGCAATATTTCTTATTATGGTAACAAGAACTTAATAAAAATAAAGCAACATCAAAATAGAAACAAGAATAAATTACTTGAATTTTAATTTTGAAATTAAATACCTTTTACCTGTATCACAAGTGTTTGAAAAAATGTTTTGTTTGTCGCTGTTTCGATTGCCTTTGCTTTGAAGCTCTGTCACGGAGTTTTTTAATATTATTAGTATTAGTTCACCAGTATCTACTCCATCCAGGCTAAATCTTTTGCAAAACATTCAAAAGCTTCAGAATTGCTAAATTGTTCATTTTCTTCGTTCCACCCTGTAGCTTACGGGAACTCAGGTTAAATTCAAAGGAACTTTAAGAAATGGGATCGAAAATATTTATATGTACTCGTAGTTCGGAAAGGACTGCTTGCACACAAGCAATGTGATAGTTAAAAAATAAAGCTTTTAAAATGGATTTTGCACACAAGGAATGTGATATATAAAAAAAAAGCTTTAAAAGTGGTTTTCGGTTAACCGAGAGATTCGGTTAAAGGAGTTTTGGATAAAAGAGTTTCTACTGTACTTCTATTCATAAAATGTTGAAATGTTTGAATGACGCCAGAATTTACAAATAAACTCAGTTGAAAATAAGTAAAAGTACGTACTTGAATAAGTAAAAGTAACGTACTTGATCACTCTACCAGGGAGCCAACCAAATAGTGGCAAAGGCCCTGAATCCCTGGCAGAAAAACCCCCTCCACCATCCAACTCAGCCCCAGCCGCTGGAACAGACCCGGAATCAGCGACAATTAATAAAACTAAAAAGTCACAAAAAATATGGCACACTATGCCTTGCAAATCAAATACAAAAATCAAAGTCATGTACAAGTTTCAAACATATGACTGTAATATTAGATGTAAATTTCCAACTGGGCGAAAAATGTCCTGACCAGGATTCGAACCCGGGATCTCCTGGCTGAGGCCGCCAGTGCTCTGCCATCTGAGCTATCCCGGACGATTCTGGTCGAACTTTTTCACTCAGCTAACCTTGATGATTACAGCATCTGGTCTGAAACCTGGTTCAGCTCAACAAAATAAATCTCAGGTAATGAAACTCCAGAAATCGCTGGATACGAAATTACACTAGATTAATATTAACACAATTATTCTAATTTGTAAACAAATCATATTAGATGTAAATTTCCAACTGGGCGAAAAATGTCCGGACCAGGATTCGAACCCTGGACGGCTTCAGCCAGGAGGTCAAATAAATGATGTTAGGATGTTAAATTTTAAAACAATTTTACATAATATTTAAATCAGAAACTTTTATTCTAATAAAGAAGAGCTTTTTTCAGGTAAACTTTATGCTGAAAAAAATCTGTTTTCAGTTATTTAAGAAGAGGATAGTTATAAATTTTTTTAATTAATAAAATCTTAAATTTCATTGTTCCTTGTGTCAAATAAAACAAATGAATAAAATTTTCTTAAATTCTAAAGCAAACATTTTAAAATCAAAGAGAAATTGTGAAAATGTTTGAAGAAAAATTGTACAGGATGATATATTATTTGTTTGTCCGGAAGAGACTAAAGTAAAAGTAAATAAATAATACAGTCTATTAAAATTGTATGTGGTGACAACTGGCAACTTAGCAAGAATAACTATTTTACTCCCTTTGATTTAGCAAGTAAGTGTTTAAATGCATCCTAGATGGGTGTCTGGAGTGGACAATCATTTTCAAAAATTGTAAATGTTGTTCTTAAAATCTTAGCAAGAAACGGATTATTTACTGGACAATGTTCAGGAACTTACATTTATACATAATTCCTATGGAAATCTTTATAAGTTGACTGTTAAATGTAGAATTTGTATAAGGTTTTAAAAAATATGTTTAAAAATTTTTTTTAAGTATTCGGTTGGGCCGAATATTCGGCATATCGAATAGTTTGCTAAATAGGAATAGTTTGCTAAATAGTTTGCTAAATAGGCCAAACCGAATATTCGGTAACATGGCCGAATAGGCCGAATACCGAATAGATACCGAATATTCGGTGCATCCCTAATATAGACGAGCTTTCCCGACAGTGGAGTTAGAATTTGTATAATTAACTGTGCAGACAAAGAAAATACAAGAAATGCATTACATGGTTGCTTTTGCAGCAGCATTCAGGTGACGCTCTGTCGGTTTGCATTGGAGGGCATCGAAATTCAGAGTGGTGTTTGAATCATTGAGAGCAGGTAAAGCACCTTAGGGAGGAAAAAAAATCATGAATAAGCAACACTTTAGACCACAGTCAGTGACACACATTAAATGGACCCAAACATATATATTTTAGCATTTTTTTAAAACTCAAAAGCATAATTTTAATTCTGAGAATAATTAATAAAGTCATAATCTGTAAATCGAAAATGGCTGTCTAACCCCTTGAGTGGCGGTGGTTCATTTTTGAATCACCTGGCTGTGTGTTTTATTAAGATTGTTTGATTCCAGCTAATTTTATAAAATAGTTTAATTGGCTTTATTATGGTATCATTTTACCTGTCATTAAATAGGGTGAATATTTCTTTTTCAAAAAAGTGGTGCCAATAAGCAATTTGAATTTTTAAACCGTAATTTAATGCGACCGTTAAGGGGTTAAGAGCCTACTTCAGTCACGGCACCAGAAGAAAGGAAAACGCTAATGTAAAGTGTATGAGGGCATTATTTTCAAATTTCTCGCTTTGATTTTAATATTTTTGCATAGGACAGCTGGGGACGATCTAAAACCGGGCTAGTTTTTACTTTTTCGATATTGGTTATAGTTCTTTTTTTTTATATATATTAGGATAGTTTCAATTTCAGAACCGGTTATAATCGGTTCCTAAAGTGAATGTAATTTTTTTTTTTTAAATCTGAAACCAAAATCGAAAAAGTACAAACTAGCCCGGTTGTAGGTCGTCCCCAGCTATCCTATGCCAATATATATATATATATATATATATATATTCCTTAATCTATAATTAGTTAATTAATGATCTAAACAATGGATAGTAGGGCAGTTTCTTGTAAGTTACCATTAACATTTTGCGTATTTAAATATATATATAAAAAATTAAAAAAATTAAAAATAACCAAAAAATAAAAATAAAAATACAAAATATATTTTAAAAAAATTAAATAGGTTAACTGGGTGGGTAGATGTTAATATTATGGAGGAGGGAGGCGTTGTCAGGATAATTTATACGCAAATGATGATTTGATAAAAATATTTTTTTAAGGGGGGAAAGGTACAATGTATTAATGAGTTTCTATGTTTATTTTGGTCCTTATGAATTTTCTGTCCTTAGTACTGCATTATACCTTTATATTATATTAATTTAGAATCAATTATATTAATTAACTTCAAAATATTATAATTGATAAATAGTGGACTCTAATACTGCATATGATACATGTATTTATAAGCATGTACATATGTTATATTTTGGTTGTATATGATCCCCCACCCCCCATATGAAAAGAAACAATTTAAAATACATAAAATTAAATTTATTAAGAGAATTATTTTATAATTTATTTAATAATATTATTAATTTACTTAATTTTATCTGAATTATAATTTAAAAATAGCTATAAAACCATTACATTAAAGATGCTAAGTGATTATTATCGATATTCTTATGAGCAAATTTAGAATTATAAATGTTGTGCTGTTTTTTATTTTTTTTAAATGTGAATTAATATGGATTAAAAATATGCAAAATGCAATTTTTCTACATATTAATTTCACTAATCTCCGACAGATGGCGGCACTACTAATTATTTCTACTTATATTAGTTTAGAAAGTAAAAATGGAAAGAAATTTTAACTTTATGAATTTTCGGTAGATGGCAGCATTATATAATTATTTACATTCAGTTCTAAAATAATTTTGTTGCCATCATATATTATATTATTTTTTCTTCATTCAAACCTATTTATTTAAGATATCTACTTCTTTTGTCCTATTTTGTAATAATTTACTCTAGGATCCTTCCGTTAGCATATAAAATAATTTATAATATTTAGACTAATTACGATAATTTATAATTATTATATTTATATCAATAATAATATTTTTTACTTGGTGTGATGATTTCAAACCGTATGGATTCGCTTTTAACTGTGACCATTTAATAAGGCGGAATTTTTGCTGTGATAAACGGAATACATGTCTGCGATTTAGATATGGTGATGAAATTTTTCTTGCTGAGTAAGTTTTTAATTCACATGTTCCATCTTAGTTTATGTTGATCTGTACGGGTCTTACATTGATTAATTATTTATTTCTTTCATTTTTAATGGCGTGGTTAATTTATACTTCTTGGTTTATAGTCGATTGGGTACATAAAATAACTTATTTTTTCAGTTTATAGCTTGATTCTTTTACAGAAATCGACTGTAAATTGCTTATATTTTTATTTCATGTACCCCTGATGAAGCGAAATACACTATAAGCTTCCTTCTACATCCATCCATTTGATCTTTTATTTGTTTTTTTATATGTCTTTTATTAGTTCAACATTATTTAGCTGGATTTTTGTATCTTTTGTCTATAAATGGTTGTTGCATCAAATTTGGTAAATTTTCATATGTTTAAATGGTTTAATTCTCCTCAATTTACTAATGATTTCGTAACATTGCACTTGATAATGAGTTACCAGTTATTAGTTTCATTTTTATTCATAATTTTTCTTATGTCTTGAGATCCTTTATGGGTTTTCCTATTTTGAATTAGAGTTTTTAATTTTTGAGAACATATATATCGGGCAAAAGAATTGTTGATGATGACGATGATTTATTGTGTCAGGTCTTATTTCATTGGTTGAATTGTTTTGGTTACTATTGGTTTTACAATATATATTTTTTAAAATTATAATTCCCTGCATATTTAATTATTTACTGGGTATTTAAATAATTTCGCCTTCCTGTTGTTATTCCGTTTACCAATTATGAGGGTTTTTTAATTCATCATATATTGCTGATCAGTATATTGGTAGAAACAATTCATTAATGATTAATTAAATTAAAAATAGATAATCCTGCTTTTTTTTTTGCATAATGTCAGTGTAATGTATTGATGCTCAATTTATTAATTTTATTTTTAATAAAAAGAAAAAGATGATGAAATGTAATTATATAATGGTCATATATGTATATATAAAACGGCTGCCTTGCTTATATATTTGAATTCTGTACCCTTGAAAAAGTAATTCAATATATAAGCATTTCATTTACTTATTTTTATCTGTATTCATAGTTCTCTTTTTTCTTCCATTTTAATCAATATAAGATAGTACATGGTGCACAAATAACATACAGACACGACAAAAATATCCCATATAATCGTTTTTTGTCGTATCTGTATGTTATTTGTGCGTAAAATCATTGTTAAAGATTTTAGCTTTTTTACTAAAATTCGCACAAAGTTTGATCTATGCTTATAACAATCTTAAATTGGAAAAAAAAAAAAAAAAAAAAAAAAAAAAGAAGTCAGATTTGTTCCTTTGAATACTGTATTTAAATGAAATGTTTTTTAAATTCATGGAATTACAAGATCCGCATATAACTATAACATTTGTATGAGAGATAATTTATAGTGTTATTATTAAATTAATACGTTAAATTACAGAAAATTATTTTGAGCAAGTACTGAATATTTTTCTTATCTTTTCATTGTTTAATTTAAAATAAGTATTGGATAAAGTTTTGTATTTGATTTTTAAACTGAAATTTTAAAATACTCTAATAATTGTTTACATATAAAATTATATAACCATACTATAACAAAAATTTTATCTGTTACATTACTCATTTTTTCTAATACAAATCTATTTATTTTTTAATTAAAACTACCCACAATATTTCATTTGCTATTTATACGGAATAAAATGTACTTAAGGAATTTAATACTAGTAAAAAAGTCTCATATTATGTCATGAAATTTGTTTATGCCAGTTATTGCCAGTTTCTGCCGGTTATAACCAGTTTCTGCCACTGGCAAGGCAGAAACCCTTTTTTGCCGGCAAATAGCCAGCCCTGTTCATCGACCATATGATAAAAATCCCACGAGTTTCACAAATCAGTATCAAGAAAAAACTAAATTTTACCAGTGGGTAGAAATATAATATTGCAAAAATTGTCAATCAGTTGCATGAAAAAAAACTGAAAATAGTCATTAAGTCATCAGAAAAATTTGTGAAATTTGCCAGTTGATTGTTGGACAAAAAAGAGAAATCCTTTAGTTGGGATTTTGATCAAAATTTTACCTTAACACTTTGGCTGCCGCCCATTTTTGAAAATCTGTTCCCAGGCACCGAATGCGTGACTTAGAGATCTGCACGGGCAGACCCGTGGCCCCAGAGTTGATTTCAGGGGATGGGCAAGGGGGGGGGGGGAGGGCTCTCATTGCTCTGGAAGGAATGTCCCCCCCCCCCTCCCGGACCACCCCCTGAAATCAACTCTGGGGCCACGGGTCTGCCCGTGCAGATCTCTAAGTCACGCATTCAGTGCCTGGGAACAGATTTTGAAAAATGGGCGGCAGCCAAAGTGTTAACGTAAATTTAAGGATATTGTCATTTGTTTAACATTAGCTTGTGAGTATTGTAACATGACAGTGTACTAAGCTCATTCAATGTCCTCCTATGCACAAAAAAAACATTTAAAATAATTAAGGATATTTTCAGTGGTTTAACATTAGCTTGTGTGTATTGTAACATGACGGTGTACCAAGCTCATTCAATATCCTTCTTAATAAATGAAAAAATCATTTAAAAAATTTAAACGCATATGAAAACTCTATCATGTGGAAAAAAAAATAATTCTTCGATCGCTTGCAGGGAAAATCTGAAAAAGTGCTCTGAAAGTCTAAATTCATTCATCGACCATATGATAGAAATCCCACGAGTTTCACTAATCAGTATCAAGAAAAAACTAAATTTTAACAGTGGGTAGAAATATAATATTGCAAAATATTGCCTTTATTATTTGATTCTGAGAAGTGTCATAATTGACGACAAAAACTAATTTGGCCCTATCACCATTCAGAAGTGTAAATTTTCTTTTTAAAATAACACAATTCATATGATAGTAAAAAAAGATTGCTTCATTTAAAAAATTTAATATTTTACATAATTAGTGAGTATGTACTCATTAAATAAAAATTATTATTAACACTATGTTATGTTATTAACACAATGTGTCTAACCGCTTTGTATTACATAAAACTGTTTCATTCCTAAAAAGAAAATAAGTTACTTACCTGTGAAATGTTATGCACTTATTGTAGGTATCCTAGGCAGCCATCAATTTATAATTTGAAGTTCAGTATTTATTTTTTGTGTAACTGAACATCAAAACATACTTTAATACAAAGCACAGATAAGTATCTGTGTAAGATATATAAAAATTCTGAAACTTTTAATCTAAAAGAACATACTGATTGAAGCTAAATCTGAAATAAAACATTGTTAATTACTATAAATAGATAAGTGCACTAAATCAAGTAAAATCGAACTATCTGGATAACTATCTGGATTGTCAGAAACAAAATTTTATCAAATGTTTTGGATGACATTTGAATTTAATTAATCCTGTTAATATGAAATGGACCTATTTTTTTTTTTTTTTTCGCATGCATTAACCGTTAATAGTACAATCTCATCTAGATTTGAAATACTAACGATGATTGTACAAAAATTGCGACGGTTTATAAATCGTTATCACTTTATTCAAATTAACTCAATCGTGTGGATCTGAAATTAATTTCTTTCGATTGAGAATGTAAAAATACCCATACAGCCACTTTATTTCAATAAACAGTGGTGATATTTTTCGCCAAACTGCAAAATAAATGAACTTCTTTTAGCAAATCAACGTGGTACTCCGCGCCGACGCCGATTTTCATAAACAAGCCGGCGTTTCCGTGAGTTGAGGTGTTTCTTTAATGCTTCTCCTGCAGTTGCAACGAAACCATGGGGTTAGACATTCAGCTGTAAGGGGTTGAAAAATAAATCATATGTCCAAATGAGAAATTTAAATAAAATAAAGGAAGAAAATTATACTATTTTTTTGTTGTTCTTCTTTGTTTTTATGAGGTAAAAGTGGAAAACTGGAAGTTATATGTATGTCCGATATGGAAGAAAGACAATTTATGCAATATGCAATGAGTAAACCCATCTGTGTTTCTAATTTCTAATCATGGGCGACATATAAAAGAATGGTTGGGCCACTGTCCCTCTCGATTTTGAAATTTATCTAATTAAATTTCCTTTTTCTTCGATTTTGAAAAACATAGTAAATTTTTTTTGAGTAATTTAAAATAAAAGAGGAACTAAAAACTAGTTATGAAGATAGTGGGGCAGTGAGCAAGGGAGACCTATTGCCCCTACCTTGATTTTAAAATTTAATTAATAAGAATTTCTTTTCTTCTGTTTTCAAAAACATTATGTAAATATTTTGAGTAACTTAAAATGAAAATAAATAAGAAATTTTCAGTTAAGGGGTGTTGTTGGTGTTGTTGGTGGTGGTGTGAGTGTGTGTGTGTGTCGGGGGGGGGGGGGTGAGACTCATTGCCCCTTCCTGGATTTTGAAATTTAATTAGCAATTTTTTTCTCCAATTTACAAAAACATAGTAAAATTTATTCTTTTCGAATAACTTAAAATAAAGGAACTAAGAACTTTCTGTTAGGGGAAGGGGGCATATGTGAGTCATTGCCCCTCCCTCGATTTTAAATTGTAACTATTTTTTTTCTCTGATTTTTGAAAAACATAGTGAAATTTGATCTTTTCTCTTATCTTAAAATAAAAGAATAACTAAGAATTTTCTCATATGTGAACGAAGTTAGAAGAGAGCTATTGCCCCTCCCTAAATTTAAAAATTTAATTAATTAAATATTCTTTTTCTTTTGTTTTCAAAAACATAGTAAAGTTTATACTTTTCGAGTAACTCTCAATAGAAAAATGAAAATTTTACATTAAGAGGGAGGGAGGGGGGGGGGGTGAGAGGTTCATTGCCCTCCCCTCCCTGGATTTTAAAATGTAACTAATAAAAAATTTTTTCCACTTTTGAAAAGTAGTAAAATTTATTCTTTTCGACTAACTAAAAATAAAGAAACTAAGAATTTCCTGTTAGGGGAAGGGGCATAGCTGAGCGATTGCCCCTCCCTTGAATTTAAATGTTAACTATTTTCTTCGCTTTTGAAAAACATACTGAATTTTTTTTTAATTATCTTAGAATAAAAGAGGAATTAAGAATTTTCAGTTAGGGATAGGGTAGGGGGTAGGAGAAAACTATTGCCCCTTCCTGGATTTCAAAAGTTAATTAAAATTTCCTTTTCTTCGATTTCAAAAACATAGTAAAATGTATACTTTTCGAGTAATTTACAATAAAAAAAATGAAGAAATTTCTCATTTCCCGCCCCCCCCCCCCTGGCTTTTGAAATTTAATTATTTTTTTTCTCCGATTTTGAAAAAAAAAAAAAAATAGCAAAATTTATTCGTTTAGAGTAAGTTAAAAAAAAAAACTAAGAATTTTCCGTTGTGGGCAGGGGCACAGGTGGGTTGATGCCACTGCCCCTCCCTCGATTTTGAAATTTAACTAATTTTTTTTCTCTGATTTTGAAAATCATAGTGAAATTTAATTTTTTTTCTCTGATTTTGAAAATCATAGTGAAATTTAATTTTTTTTTATCTTAGCTTAAAATGAAAGAGGAACTAAAAATTTTGCGTTAGGTAGGAATGTGACTTTCAATTAAGTCCTTAAAAGTCTTGGAAAGAGTATTAATTATCATTAGTATATAAAAAGTGTGTTTCATAACATGCAACTCTCACAAAATCAAAACAATTTTAAACACTTTAGAAAATTCGGGATATATCACACAATCATACAGCATTGTGTATTGCAAAAGTATCTTACAGTAACTGCTGTTATACTGTAGTTACTATTATAATAATCATACTTACAAAATTAAGACCTGTAAAGTTCTTCAGAAACTGCAGTCAGACTGCAGATACATCACCGAAAATTTTTGTGAATTAATTGCTATAAAATCACTTGAAATTCACTGCCGTTTTACTGTAGACATAAAGTCTTACTATTTTTTAAATTTTGGGTTGAAAAAATACTTGTCAATAACTGGAAAATAACTGAAGTTTTTTTACTGTTGATATTGCACTACAAAAAAAAACTACAGTTGACCGTAGAAAAACTTGAAAAATACATCATTTCTGTAAAAAAACTACAGTTCATTTTTAGCTGGGTATAATTTTTACAAAACATCTGGTTAATCTGGTATTTGTGTTTTAATATTATTTGTCATTTTTATTATCTTTCAATGGTATTATTGTACAGAAAGTTTAATGTATATATATATATATATATATATATATTAAAATTATTAAAATTCAAGCGAGATATTTGAAAATAACGCTTCCATAGACTAAACATTAGCGTTTTCGTTTTTTCCCGTGACTAGTGCGGACTCTTAACAGGATTTCCCATTTATCGAGTGATGGTTTATTAGCACTAACTTTCTGATCTCTTAGGTGAGAATTTTAACAAATTGATGATATATGCAGTGCCACGGTTTAATGAGATAATTTAATGAGATTTTACTTAATTATTAAAAATATGTCTTACCTGCCAGCTGCATAAGCTGTAGTGCTTCGTGATGAAGTTCTGAAGCTGAACAGGAATCAGGAATGCACACACCAGAAACGAAACTAAAAGGCAGGGTCTAAAATAGAGGAAATGCTCAGAGCATAAGGGATATAAAGATATAAATGGGTGTGAAATATACAGGGCGTCCAAAAAGTCTTTCTCTGGGTACAGAATTCATTCATTTTCGCTATGCAGGGGGTTCCACAATGACGTCCAAAATCTTCAAAGCCAGATTCCTGGCTTGGAGAACATAAACGAGTAGGAAATTGTTAGTTAACACCAAAGCGAAGACGATAGCTTGATTACGAACTTTGCCGCTGTCTCCAGATATTTAAACAAGAAAGAAACAAGTCGTAAATTCTACGTTAAACGTGGCAAATGAGGTGCGTTCGTACTATAACTTATTTTATAAATATTCAGATCTTGGTGCAATAGCTGTCGCGCTCTTATGTGACCACAGTGACGTCACAACGACGTCACCGTGACCATGCATGCTATGAGGGTTGTAATGTAGCATTGTCAGTGCCTAGCAAACTGGAAATGTTTATAACTCAGGAAAAAAGCTCAGTGTGTTCTCTGCTATCACAAGAGCCTTTTGACATGTATAATTCACGTTAGGCCGTACAGACTGATTTCTCGGGATTTTTCCCCCCTTTCAGCTGAGGTTGATGGTCGGCAAGTTCTCAGTACGAGGTCCGGTTTCTTGGGTATCGACATTGCTACATTACAGTACAGCGTCTAGAATAAATAATGTAGAAATCGGCTATACCAGTAATAATTAAAAAAGTGCTTAAATATTGAATCACTTAACTGTCCAACGCTACTGGAACCTAAAGAGTCGATCGCAGCGACATCTGCAGAATATTTTGTAAAACTGTAAAACGAGTGCTAGTCTAGACGTTGTAGTACAGTAATACCTCGACTTACATCAGTAATTCGTTCCAAGACTAGCGACGTAAGTCGAGATACATTCAGCTAAACAGAAAAGGATAAACAATAAAAAATTTCCAAAATCTAATGCATATATTTTATTATATTTAGGGATTATGTTACATACATTTAACATAAACAAAAAAATGCGTTTGCAATGCAAGAATTTGCAATACATTAATAAGTTGTTAACTTACAATTTATTGTTCTTTTAGCTACTCCATTCGATTCTTTGAGGATACGAAAAAAAATCTTGCAATGAAGTTTGAAACGACAAATTTTCCTTTTTTTCTTTTAGAATCTCTTTGTATCATCAGAGTGAGTTTTCTACGCTTTTTTTAGTGACTTTTTTTTATTTCATTGTTACTAACACTTGACTGTTGCGGGAAAGTTTCCCTTCATAGAACCAAAAGTCTTTAAAAAAAAGTTCAAAATGCTACTTAATTAAGGATTTTTTTTCCCCCAGGCCAGACGACGTAAATGCTGGGTGACGTAAATCGAGGGGACGAAAGTCGGGGTACTACTGTAATACGATGTATTAATTCAAATTTGAAAATATCCCGCAGATGTCGCTTTTGTGCATTTCTGTGAGAACTGCATCGTGCTACTGTCATGTTTTTTGGAAAAATTGAATTAGTTCAAAAACCGGTCAAATAACAGCCAAAAACAAAAAACAACAACAACAAAAAATTTAAATTCTAAAATTGTTGACCACGCCATGAAAACTGATCATTTTCAGAGTTTTGAGAAATAATTAGATCAGGCTGCAGCATTTATGCAAGTCGTATGTTTTTGGAAGCTTGGTACAAGAGAACCGCTGATTTAGCAATTAACGAGGCTGCATCTCTACCAATAGAATATTCAGTTTTGTTTTAGCTATAATTTTTTGGCAACTTGATGTAATGTTTTTCTACTTGTTGAACTTTAAAATCTAGTACGACTTTTACGTTAGGAATTAGCTGATGAGGGATTCAGAATGAATCCGAAACGTCCTTTTATACTGTTTTTAGTGTTTTTATCATGTAATGTAATGTAATGTCTGTTATTTTGAAAAGTTCTTATAAATAAGAATGAATTTAAACGTAGATCTTTTGTTTATATCAAACAAAAAAAAAAAAAAAAAAACTTTACCAAGCTTTATTCTCACCCATACTGTTCGAATTGTCAAACAACGACGGCATGAATGAGAGATAATCGGAGGTACTATGGGCTCTGCATGGGTTGTTTTATAGAAAGGTACTATTGAGGTCCATCTACAGTTTCGCTATGGATTGAAAGTTCGGCTGTTTTATCAACGAAACTCTGATTGTGGGCCGAAACTTGCCAGTTATGAAAACAAAATGAAATTTTCAGTGGACCTACTCGGTTAATTTTTTAATAAGCATTTGATACTAATAGTAATAAAAAGAAAAAAAAATCGATTTAAATGCAGGCAAATATCTGTACTAATAAACGAAACATGTTATTATATGTGTTTCGAAAGATATTCGTTTAAAAATCTGAAACCAAATAGACCTGAGTGTTCACAATACGACCGGTGTACGCTGTCGAAGGCTTTGGGACCCCTTATTTCTAGGTTCGCTTGGATAGATTTTTAGTCAAGAATACAAAATCTTATAAATTTGAGGGTGTTCGCTGGTGAAGGCAGTCTGTCCCGACCATTAGAAACTTTTGGAAAGATTATCGGCTAAACATATAAAATCTTTCAACAGTGATTTTAGTTATATTCAAAGTTATTATCACG
The DNA here is from genome assembly GCA_963932465.1 of Maratus speciosus. NCBI lineage: Eukaryota > Metazoa > Arthropoda > Arachnida > Araneae > Salticidae > Maratus > Maratus speciosus. The sequence goes on along the minus strand of CAWVRF010000513.1, from coordinate 14,483 downwards.
GGTCCGGGCAAAGCCAGGCGGGTCAACTAGTACGTATATATCTATACTCCTATTATAAAGAGGAAAAAATTATTTATTTGTCGGAGATAAGCTCTGGAACTACCGAACCGATTCCAAAAGTAATGGTATCAAAATGATGGTGTTAGTCCAACTTAGAACATAGGCTATATCTTATGTCGGTGCCACTACCCCAAAGGGGGTGTAGGAGCAAAAAACGTTCTAAAAATGCGATTTCAGCGTTACTGAAGGGCTTAGAAATATGAAATTTTGAACATTAGTTACTTATAAGATATAAATGATATCTAAGAACAGTTCTTAAACAATTCGAAATTTAAAAGGGGTGAAAATGCACAAAAAGCGTTCTAAAAAACGTTCTAAATGGTAGTTTCTACACAATCTCAGGAAATATAAACCGATTTAAAAAATATTGATGTCAAAATGATGGTGACAACGCTTGCTCCAAGATAGGCTATGTTTTATGTCGTTGTCACTACCCCAAAAAGGGGTGCAGGAGCAAAAAACATTCTAAAAATGCGATTTATGTGTTACTGAAGGGCCTAGAAATATGAAATTTGAAATATTAGCTACTTATTAGATATAAAGGATTTCTAGGAACAGTTCTTAAGCAATTCGAAATTTGAAAGGGGTGAAAATGCGCGAAAATCGTTCTAAAAAACGTTCTAAATGATGGTTTCTACACAATCTCAGTAAATACCAAACCGATTTAAAAAATAATGGTGTCAAAATAAGGGTGTCAAAATGACGGTGACAACCCTTGCACCAACATAGGCTATATTTTATGTCGGTGCCACTACCCCAAAGGGGGTGCAGGAGCAAAAAACGTTCTAAATTGCGGATTTTGCGTTACGGAAGGGCCTAGAATCGTGAAATTTGAAATGGTAGTTAGTTATAAGATATCAATGATCTCTAAGGACATTTCCTAAAAAAATCGAAATTTAAAAGGGGGTCAAAATGCGCAAAAAGGGCTATAAAAAACTTTCTAAATTGCGATTTCTATGCAATCTCAGGAAGTACTGAACCGATTTCAAATATAATGGTGTAAAAATGATGGTGACAGATCTTGCTCCAAGATAGGCTATATTTTATATCTGTTTCCACTACCCCAGAGGAGATGCAGGAGCAAAATGCGCGAAAAGCGTTCTAAAAACGTTCTAGATGCCGATTTGTCGGCAATATCTCAGGAAGAATGAATCTGATTTCAAACGTAATGGTATGAAATTGATGCTGACAGCCTCTTCTCTAACATAGACGCTATTTTATGTCGATATCACTATCACCAAGACGTTGCAGGAGCAAAAAAGCGTTCTAAATTTCGATTTTTGTGATCGGTAGGGGCTAGCAAATTCAAATTAGGCAAGGTACATATTTATTAGCTATAAATGATCTTTAAGAACAGTTTAAGAAAAATTGGAAATTTAAAAAGCGGTGAAAATGCCCGAAAAACGTTCTAAATTGCGATTTCTACTCAATCTAAGGAAATACCAAAGCTATTTCAAAAGTAATGGTTGCAAATGAATGGTGACAGTCCCTGCTATAACATAGGTTATATTTTATGTTGCTGTCACTACCATCTGAGGGTTGCAAAAGCAAATCATGTTCCAATTTTGCCTTTTTTGCACAAATGAGGGGTCTAACACTTTGAAGTATGGCATGGTATTTTCTTACAAGATGCAACTGCTTTCTAAGAACAGTCGAAAGAAAATTCCAAATTAAAAAAAAAATGAAGTGAGTGAAAAGCGTTATAAATTACAATTTTTAAGCAAACGTATAAATTACCAAACCGATTAAAAAAATAATGATGACAAATTTTGGTGATAGAACCTGCTCAAACATAAGCTATATTTTATGTCTGTTCCACAAACACCAGAGGGTTGCAGGAGCTAAAAACTTTCTAAATTGCGATTTCTGTGATACTGAAAAGGCTAGAAACTTTAAATATGAGATGGTAGTTACTTATAAAATATAAATGCCCTCGAAGGAACGTCGAAAATAAATTCGAATTAAAAAGGGGTGAAGCGATGGGGAGGTGCGAAAAGCATTCTAAAAAAGTTCTGATTTACGATTCTATGCAATTTCAGGGAATATAAACCGATTATAAAAGTAATAGTTGCGAATCAGTGGTAGCAATCTCTGATCCTACACAGGCTATACTTTATGCCGGTGATTCTACCACCTGGGGTTCCCAGGGACAACAAACGTTCTAAAAAAGGGCTTTAAAAGATTTTTAAATTACGTTTCTGTGGAATATTAGGAAATAACAAACCGATTTAAAAATTAATGTTGGCAAATTAATGGTGACAGTTCCTGTTTCAGCATAGCCCTTTACGTTGAGAGAGATGGTAGGACTTGGAATTCGACATGATGGTTAATTTTAAGATGTAAGAAGATGGTTTCTAAAAAATTCAAAACTTCAAATGAATACGGAAATGAGCGTATTAATTGAGCATAAAAGTTTCAAAATATTTTCTAAATTATCATTTATTTAGTTTTATTTCATTTTATTAATTTAAGTCTCATTTCTGCCTAATACAGTGTAATAATGTTTAGTCAAACTGTGTTTTAAATAGTAATTTTTGAATTTTTCCTAAAAGTAATAAGTACCTTTTAATAAAATAAAATATTACCTTTTAATAAAATAAAAATTTAGTTAGTACCTTTTGATAAAAATTAGACATATAAATATCACTTGGCATATTTCAAATATTACGCGAGCAAAGCCGCAGGGTTTGCTAGTACTATATATACAGGGTGTCCGAAAAGTCTGGAAACGGTCGAATATCTCGAGAAATACAAAGCAGATTGAAAACGAAACTATACCTGTTAAATATTTTTAAAAAAGCTACTCAGTTATACCAAATTTGATCCCCGCAACCGACCCCCCGTGGGTCAGAGGGGGTCCAACTTTGAAATCTTGAATAATAACCCCCATTTTTTATTGCAGATTCGGATTCTACGGACAAAAATACGTAACTTTTGTATTTAACATTTTTTTCTAATCCTCGTTGATCATGGTGTAATTGAGCAAATAAAACAGATACATATTTTGTTTTTCCCAACCAGGTTTTGACATCTCGAAATCTGATTGTCCGGAACTTTTAACGTCAAAGTTGCCGTCTTTTGCGGAAATAGTGTTTATCAAAAACCATCTGTGGAGATTGTTTTCATGGCGCTTTTATGCTTTTTCCATAAAAATTAATAGAAATATATTAAATTAGTTTTCTATTTGCATGTGTTTTTATCAAGTCAATCATTTTTAAATAGTAATAAACTGCGTATTGTGATATATTAACGAGTAAATAAGCACCTCCCCTCCCGAACAGGAAAATGATAGTATTCATTATTTGGGGGCGGAGTGTGTTGATATTCTGTGTTTCGATGTCTTCTGCTGTCAAAAAAAAATCTCTTAATTCGGGGCCTTATTGGAGTGTATAAGTTTTTTTTAATTATTACTATAGAATAACATAAAGGAGCAAAAAAAACAAACAAACATATAAAATCTTTTTGTGCTGGCTGATCAAAGCATGGGAAATACCGTAAATTTCAGGTGGAGGAAGGTAGGATTATAGGTTTTGATGATTGGTTAGTTACTGCAACTACTGACTAGCACGTAGGGCAGAAAACATTCAAAAATTCTAATAAATGTAATACTTTTTTGTAAATTAATATATTTTTCCATTTTAACATTTTTTTTCCTAATTTTAAATTTATTATTGGGTTGTTCGGGAAGTCGTGTCTGTTTAAGAAAATCAATTCGCACCGGAAAATTCTGTCCGGTGATTATTAGACATTAGATATAGGAATGAATGTCTAGTTATTAAATGATAGAATTTACAGATACGAATTGATTTTTACAAACGGACACGACTTTCCGAACGACCCAATAATTTTAAACAATTGAAAATTTTTGATCTTTTAAACTTTTGATTAAAAAATATAATTTAACTCTTTAAGCACTGTTGATTATTTCCTGGGGGAGAAGACGTTTTAATTTTCATGGGGGAAGGATAATGTAGAAAAGTGTTTAATTATTTATTAATTATTACAATAATATAACAAATCAGTTATATTATTGTAAATAATAAAAAAATATAAACAAAAACGTTATTTGCAGAACAAATTTAAAACAAATCAGTTTTTTCCTACATTTTTTAAGCCCGAGAAGGGGCATTTATTCACATATTTCATTCAGTTACTTCAATGTTTAATGTTAAAGTTTTGTAACAAATAAAGTTAGAGCTTTTGCGGACAGTGACCTTTAAAAAGGACTCATAATTTTTATTTTACTGGCACCCAGAATATTTAATTAAAATTTCCCATTTATAACGTACTTAAAAATAAGAAAGTTTGTACTTTCCAATAAACTCGTTTATAAATTCCGATATCAGTCTATCATTTCATCAGTTTATAAACAGAATTACTCCGCGCCGGTAAGGGTTAAACCAAATGAACATTAAAAAATAAAAACAAAATTTAAACAATATGATAATTTAAATAGCCAAAAAATCCCTAAAATTTTCCTTCAAATTAAATCGAAATAAATCTGAGACTTTTAAAAATGCTTTTTTTTTGTATTTTACATGGGCCTTATAATTTTGTACACACTCATCATAAGCATAATATAAAATCTGCGATACAAATATTTGCAAATTAAAAAGGAAATAAGTTTAAAATTTATTTAGATTTCTTTTTAACGGAACCTAAGTTTTTAATGGGTTTTATGTATCATATTGTTTGATTTTTTTTAATTGTTCAATTGTTTAACTTATTTGTTATAAAAATTTAAGAACGTAGAACTAACTGAATGAAACATATTAATAAATGCCCCTTCTAGGGCTTAAAAAATGAAGAAAATAAACTAATCTGTTTTTAATTTGTTCTGTCAATTAGGTTTTAGATTATATTTTTTGTCACATAAGTTATTTTATTGTAATAATAAACAAACAATTATCTGCATTATCCTTCTGTTATGAAAATTAACACGTCGTGTACTCCAGCAAATAATCATTACACTTTAACCCTTTCGAGACCGCATCGCGTACACAAATTTTATTTGGTATACACCGTGTTTTTTTTACTGTCCCCTTTAATTGTGAAATACCAAAAAATCCTTTAATTAAAAAATTAAATAATATTATTCATTTATTAATGGTGCCCAAAACAAATTCCACATGCACCTTTTGATGATGAATATACATAGCTGCCAACTTGTACGCATTTTTGCTACCACTAAAATTTAATAGAAAATTTCGCCTAATTCAATCGCCGAATTGCAGTGAATTTTGATAATTAAATAAGCCAGAAATTTCTGTTAAATTTTAGTGGTAGGAAATATCCGTACAAGTTGGCAGCTATAAATATATGTGCCTAACAAATCCCGACAGAGTTAACCCCTTGAGGGGCACCGGTATATATTATATACTACCTACGATTAATGAAGTTTTACACCAGAAAAATTTTATTAAATTTTACTTTTCAAACTTTGGTGGCAAAAAACCCTAATATTGTTTTACTTATTTTGAAGTAGAATTTTTCAAAGATTCCGGTGGGAATTCAGCATTAAAAAAACGTAATTGCTTGCCCCTCAAGGGGTTAAAGAGTTAAATTATTTTTTTAATTAAAAATTTTCAAATATCAAAATTTTTCTATTGTTTAAATTTATGAAAAAAAATGTTAAATTGGAAAAATATATTAATTTACAAAAAATTATTACATTTATTAGAATAATGGAAAATATTTTTGCCCTACTTGTTATTTTCTGGTTGCAGTAACTAATCAATGATCTAAATCTCCAATCCGACCACCACCTGGATACACTACTTTCACATTCTTTGCTCCGCCCGCACACACAAAAAAATTATATGTACTTCTTTTTATTTTGTCCTATATGTTACTCTATAGTAATAGTAAAAAAATCCCATACGCCCACCTCCTGACCACGATTTAGTGTATAAAAAAAAAAAAAAAAAAAAAAAAAAAACAGCAGAAGCCATCGAAATGCCGAATATCCACGCCTACCTGTACCAAATAACGAAGATTATCTTTTTTTTCTGTTCGGAAGAGGGGGGGGGGGGGCATGTTTACACATCAAAATATGGAAAAAAACCCGAAGGTTAATTGATTAGAATGGACTGAATGGATAAAATAAAAACACAAATAGATTTCTGTTAATCTGCATGGCAAAAGCATATAAAGCACTTGTGCCATCGAAACAACCTCCATTGATAGTTTTCGACAAACACAATTCGAGCTAAGGCGACCCACTTTGGTAACGAAATCTTTGGTCCATCACATTTCGTGATTGCAAAACATGGTTGAGAAAACAAAATATGTATCTGACACATTTTGCTGGATTACACCGTCATCTACAACGGTTCGAAGAAAAAATGTTAAAAGCAAAAGTTGCGCAATTTCCCCGTAAAATCCGGATCTGAAATAAAAAATGGCGATTATCATTTACAATTTCAAAGTTGGAACGGCTCTGACACCCAGGTGGTCGGGGCGGGGTGTCAACTTTGGTATCAGGTAATAGCTTTTAAAAAAATATTTAACACGTATTTTTTTTGTTTTTCAATCTTATATGAATTTCTTGAGTTATACGACCGTTTCCAAACTTTTTGGACACCCTGTATTTTGTCATATTTGATATTTTATTGTAATAATTTATAAATAATTAAACAATTTTCTACATCATCCTTCCTCTATGAAAATTAAAGCGTCGTCTTCCCCAGAAATAATCAAGAGAGCTTAAAGAGTTTAATTATTTTTTAAATGAAAAATTTTAAAAGATCAAAAATTTTCAATTGTTCAAAATTATTAATTTTAAAATTATGAAAAAAAATATTAAATTGAAATATATTTTAAATTGCAATAAATTATTACGTTTATAAGAATTACTGAAGAAGTGTCTGCCCGACTTGATATTTTGGAGTTACAGTAACTAATCAATCATCGAAATATATAACTCCACCCCCACTGAAATTTACACTACTTCCCCATCCTTTGCTCAGAGTGCATAAAAAGTTTTTATATCTTTTTTTTTTTTTTCAAATATTTTGTCCTATATTTTGTTCTATAGTAATAATTTTAAAAAACTGTACACCAGCATCAGCCTCCTGAATTAGATTACATTAAAAAAAAAAAAACAGCAGAAGCCATCAAAACGCAGAATATCTGCACACTCCGCCCCTAAATAATGAAGATTTTCCTTTTTCTGTCCGGGAGGGAAGGTGTATATTTACATATTTACACGTTAAAAAAATCAAAATACGCTGGTTATTATTTTGAAATGATTGACTGAATAAAAAATATGCAAATACAGTATTAATTTATTTCTATTAATTTTTATGGAAAAATCATATAAAGCGTCATCGAAACAACCAACACTGATGGTTTTCGAGAAACACTGTTCCCGCAAAAGACGGCTAATTTCACCATGAAAGTTCTGTCCAATCAGATTTTGAGATGTCAAAACCTGGTTGGGAAAACCAAAATATGTATCTGTTTTATTTGCTCGATTGCCCCGTGATCAACGAATATTAGAACAAAATGTTAAATACAAAAGTTACGTATTTTTGTCCGTAGAATCCGAATCTGCAATAAAAAATGAGGGTTATTATTCAAGATTTCAAAGTTGGACCTCCTCTGACCCCCGGGGAGTCGGTTGCGAGGGTCAAATTTGGTATCACTGAGTAGCTTTTTTAAAAATATTTAACATGTATATTTTCGTTTTTCAATCTGCTTTGTATTTCTCGAGATATTCGACCGTTTCCAGACTTTTCGGACACCCTGTATATATATATATATATCCTATATATCAAAGGCCGTCGACGACTAATGTTCAATAATTCCTTTGAATCCCTTTACCTCTTATTTATTTCCAAATGTTAAAAATCTCGATAACTGCTTTTAAAATTTTTTGATAAAACAATATCTTAATTGTGATAATCGACAGCCAAAAACAAAAAATACTTTACCAAGTTGAGAGACTTCAAAGACCACGTCAAAGAACAATATTTTCCCCTGAAATTTCCGATAGTCGAGTTAGTGTCCGGATTCGAAACACGGATACCAACGCATTCGTTGTAATCGCCTATCCACCTGAAATTTCCGTTGAGAATGCCACTCTCAGGTTTACCATACGAATCGATCACTGTAAAAGAAAAAAAGAATGCTCTCGTTACAATCTGTTATATTCTCAATAATATGGAAGGTCTCCATTATAATGAGTATAAATTATAAATCTAGGAATATGAATAATTTTTTCAAATAATAATAATAATAATAATAAAACTGTCGCCTTGACAGTGTTTAATTGAACACCAAAATGACTATATTAGTAAATAACTTTCAATTTTTAATTTGAGGTAAATATGTGTTACTGTAGAAGCCCGTAATTTGATCAATCTTAACATTTATCAAGCTATATAGTTGATAGAAGCCCGTAGTTGATAAAATGCTTTTAAACTTTAAATGCCTGATTTTTCAAAAATCATTGTAATAATGTTTTTCGGCTTTAATTTTTTAAATAAATCATGGCAAAAATACTTTAAAAAATCCTATTTTGTTTTAAGTATGGTTTACGGCTGAAAAACAGTTTGTTACTAATCGACAATACTGGTCTTTAATTGAAAAAATAATTTTCCTTCATAAAATTCTATAATATTAAACACACAAGAATTTTAGGAACTATAATAAGAAATAAATTTTACTTGCTCACTGCAGAACAAAATAAGGTATTTCGCAAGCTTCCAAACAAATCAAAAAGAGCAAGTAGCAACAATTGAAAAAATAATCTATCTTTATTCTTAAACAGTACAAGTGTTGCCATCTACATGTTGAAAATCGATTTAATAATATTTTCAGAATGTATTTTATTGGCAACATTAGGCATGATAGCTTCAATATTATTCTAACTAGAGGATCGAACCCGAGCTCCTCGGGTTACAGAGTATAGATAAAAACAATTCTTTTTTTTTCTTTTTTTTTAACTCAAATTATTATTTTTTTACATGTAATATATATTTTAGATTGTCCACTAACATAAAAAAGAATTTTTATATGAAAAATATCAATTATGCAATCAAATAAAGTTTTAAAATTTATTAAAAGCGTTACTTTCACATGGCAGGAGTTTTTAGCCCAAGATTTTGCGACTTAAGGCAGTCTTTCCGATCATTTCAGTGCTTTAAGCGCGTGGTTCAATCTCATGTTTGTTAAATTTGTTTCTTATTTACATTATTTTATTTATTTTTCTATAGAGGAAGTTTTAATTTTGTTATTTGACATCAGACGGAAACAAATGCTGACATTTTTACATTGTTTTAAAGGAAAGCGGATTAATTTTTCATAATCGAGCTACACGTGATAGAGATACATTTAAAAATAATTCATGCTTGAAAATCTCTCTCTATATATATATATTACGCTATCGCACGTGGCACAGAAATCTCAATTCTTTCTTAATTGTTTAATGGCAACCCCCGAATGAAACGCATCTCATTGGTTATTGTGTAATAGTTTTCAAAAGGGAATAACAATAAATAAAAAAAAGTTAAATTAATAACTATAGAAAAAACAATTTATATAATAAAAAAAATAAAAGTAAATAAACAATTTATTAATAAATAAACAACAACATCCGGGTTACCATATCAAGCAAAATAACGACACTTTGGCGCCAGTTAAGTACCCCGGTGCGTATATGGCATTGGCGTCAGAAAAAAATCGCGCCAACGTGGTGCGTATATGACATCTGTGCCGTCTTTTACTTAATTATTTATTTATTTATCGAACAACAAACATACGACTTCATCACATTTAAAATACAATAAATAAATAAATAAATAAAGGTACTTTTCCAGTATAGGTACTTGGCGAAATAGAGAAAAGGTCCATGGCGAGGAAAGTAATTTGGCAACGTACTTTCTGGCAACCTATTTAATCAAAATATTTTTTTCGAATAAAACTACATAAAAGTTGCCATGATCAGAAAGAGTTTGTACTTTAATGTTAGCTGGGCGCAATTCTCGCCAATGGCATTTTTTAACTCGCCAGCACATTTTTTTATTTTTCGAGGAGTAAATTAAAACAATGCTTTGATGTTGAAATTAAATAGTTTATGGTATTATTTATTCTTTTTCTTTTTTAAAGATTTTCTTTTTAAGTGAAAGTCATGAATTTTAAACGTTTCAGTTTTAAATTAAAGCTATCCATTTTAAATAAAATGAGTGAAAGGATTATATTTTAATCATGGAATATGAAAAACGGGTACAATGTTTGGCGATTTATCACCGGTGACCGACTAACATAAAAATACCGAGTTCTTGATTTCTCTATCAGAATCTTACTCTTTGGCGAAGGATCGAGAAAGTAAATTAAATTATGAATAAAAGTAACATGATACAATGCCTAGGATACATTTAAGGGAGACCAAACTGGTTGCCACGGGCGGAGAGTTATTTTAAAAACCATAATAACTCAGTCAATTAAGATACAATTTTCAAACAAATTGCATTTGAAAGTAGGTTTTTTACTCTATTTGACGGCGTAAAAATTGAAAATGCGCGATATTTAGAAATTTAAAAAATCGCTGACATAGCAAACATTTTAATTTAATTTTTTTTTCAGGTTTTATGGGAAAATGACAACAAAATATACAGTATCTCCTATTTTCCGTTTACTTTCAATGACTTTCAATAGAAATGGGGTTCTTTTGTTGCCACGATTAGAAAAATGATATTAAAAACTACAAAAAAATTAATATTTCAAAAATAAATTGAGATACAGCTTTCAAACAAATTGCGTTTAAAAGAGCATTTTTTTCCTCCTACAACGGTGTAAAAATTTAAAATGTGCGACGGTTAGAAGTTTAAAAATTTGCAGTAAAGAAAATTGCAAAACCAAAATTTTATTTTAAATTTCAAAGTGTTGCCATTCTCAAAATGACGTATGCGTTACGCACAGATATGTTTGTCCTTTATAATATAGATAGTATTTTAGAGCCTAAATTGGGTATGTTGCCGAAAAGCAACACCCGGCATTTAAGAGTTAAAAGCTTCCATTTCGGAATTTTACCAAGCCATTTCGGTAAATGCTAACATTTAAGGATTATAAGTCTGAAATGAAGGATGATTCTAATCACTTATCGGCGCGCTTTACGGACGGGAAGCGATTGTTATGGACTGTGACGGCTGTAATTCTAGCATTAGACAGAACTCGATTGGCATATTACAGTAGAGTCTTGATTATCTGAGTTAATATGGACCAAGCTCACCTCGGATAAGCAAAAAACTCTGATAAACCGGATAGACGCAAATCGGCACCAACTAAGGAGATGAAATATAAATTTTCACTTAATTCATTCATTTTTATGGTACTAGTAACATTTCTTTGATGTACATTTCCGTTACTTTTAAGAAAAACGGGGAATGAAATTGTTCCTTTGAAAAAGCTCTAGATCAGTGGTTCCCAACGTGGGGCGTCAATTTGACCTTCTAGGGGGGACAATTCCAAATTTCTTACTTATTCATTCAATATAAATTTCTTTTCTCTTTTTGGGGATAAGTAGTGCTGTAGGCTAAAAATAAATGGAATACAAGCAAAATTTAATAAATCAGTTTTTTATTGAATTCTTAAATTGTTCTGTATCAAAATTTGAAAATAGATTAACACCAGAATAATTATGCGAATATTTTTTTAAATGTTTTGATATGTTTTAAAATATTAAAATTCACTATAATTTTTCTGGTGCTGAATTTTAAAATTTTTCATAACGTTTTCCATTATTTATTAAATGAGTTTTCTACTTCTATTCGCCAATACATTTATAGATATTGGAAAAAGGGAAACAGAGAGAATGTGTTATGCGAAATAATGGCTACCTAATTTGATAAAGATGCGAATATTAAAATACCTCTTGTGTATTGTGTTATCCATTAGAGATGTGTCATTTGTTGAGGAACGACTCCAAAGGAAGGATTCCGGCAGTGAAACTGAAGGAACGATTCCATTCTGTAAAAAGGAATCGGTCCTTTTCGGAACGAGTCCGAAAAGGAACGACTCCTCTGATTCGGTCCTTTTTGGAACGATTCCGAAAAGGAACGACTCCTCGGAAACGGTCCTTTTCGGAACGATTCCTCGGAATCGGTCCAAAATGTATCGACTCCGAAAAGGACCGATTCCTCGGAGTCGGTCCATTTCGGAATCGTTCCAAAACGGACCGAATCCGAGGAACCGTTCCAAAAAGGACCGAATCCGAGGAACCGTTCCAAAAAGGACCGAATCCGAGGAACCGTTCCGAAAAGGACCGATTCCTCGGAAATCGGTTCTTTTCTTGTAGACTGGCCAGTTTTAATAAATTAAAATACGCTATTTTATTTCAAAATAACAGATTTTGATTCTATTAAAGCTGACTTTATTGCCAAAATATCCTTCTAATGTGTGTGCCCCCCCCCCTCCCCCCCTCCTCCTCAAAAAAAAAGAAAAAAATGTAAAGTAAAGAAAGAAAGAAAAAAGAAAATGAAGTGCGGGGCGGAGTAAGGCGTTTAATAAACATTACTATTTCATCTTCTTGTGCTAAATTAATCTGAAAGAAATAATTAAAAAAAATATTTTATACGAATTGGATTTTTTACACCTGAGAGAAAAAGTGCCCGAGATGGGATTCGAACCCAGAAACTTTACGTGCTTTACCGATTGAGTACCTGGACCCCGAGGGTAATGGAACACCATGTGTACTTTAATACACTAATACATTTTCTAATTGGTAAATGTATCATACAAAATGAATTTTTTCTAAATGAATTCTTAAGGCTGTTCTCAAATCCAAAAGGATAAATTTGTGACAAAAGTTTTAATTTATTTTTATTCGGAAATGCATGAAACGAACAGGTGTTGTTGTTCAGAAACTATGTAATCGAGCTGTTTTTTCCGGTTTTTTGCAAACGCAATAGGCCTTTCAGAAAATAGTGTCAAAGTGGGCGTTTTGAACCGAATTTCCGCGTGAAAGAGGCATAATTTCTCAAAAATGGGTGAAAAACATGTTTGTCACGTGATCAAAATCGATTATAACTCAATAGGTAATTTACTGATCAAAAGATGGAAAACACAGTTCGATTCCAAATCGCTTCCATGGTCAAACATTCCAATTTTATATCTTTCCGTTAAAAAATGAATTTGTAAATGTGTCAAAACCTTTTACGCTTGTTGAGCAGATCACTTAAGAACAGCCTTAAGAAAAACAAAGAAAATGCTTGTTTAATTACTAGTGAAAAATATTTTTTTAAATCTGACTAGAAACAGTTTTGAATAATGTAAGAAATATATCACTAGGCCAAAAAATTTGCATTTTAATACGATAATAATAACTGATTTTCAATTATTTTAATAATTGTAGAGTTACGCACTTTCATGCATATTTCACTATTTCATGTTTTTTCCTCAAACATAATTTCAATTTGAGAATCGTCTTTGTCGAAATAAATATATGACCAGCTACGAGCGCTCGAGTACCACTTTATTTCCACAGTTTGGCGTCTTGTTTTTCTCTCCTGAAGAAGATGATTAAAAAAATCTCGAAACTCCCTAAGATTGTTGTTTTAATCAACTTACATTGAGGTTTATTACATAGAGTAAAATCTGTTAGAACAAGGAATTTTTGTAAAACGTTTCTTTCTTTCTTAAGATAATGAATATTTCAAAAAGCATAATGTCTAATAATAATAATAAGATAACAGTAACAGTGGTGGGTGGGATTGAAATAATTTAACCGCGGTTCGCTCTCTTAATGGTCGTTTTGAGTATAAAAACGGGAAAGAAAAATCACGTGCTATATATAGATTATCGGACTTTCTCCAATACTGCGACATATATAAAGCTGCATATTTTATGCTTGTTTCGGTTTAATAGATTTATGTTAACCCTCCGCCTACCAGAGGGGTTCAATGGCCCCGACAGGTACATTTATAATGATATTTCTAATTTATTTTAAAAACTGAAATTTCTGTAAATATGGGTTTTTCTGGGATGTTCTATTCTTTTGAGTAGAACATTCCAGAAAAAGTCACATATTTACAAATTTTCATTTTTTAAAATGTGAAAAATCAATTTGAATGTATCTATCGGGTCTGTTGCACCGGTCTGGTATGCGGAAGGTTAATATTGCATTTAAAAAGTTTTACAATATACGAATTTAATTATTGGTTTCCAAAGAATGCACGTTGTGATTTTGTACAGTTTTTTCAATTGTTATTTTACTTCTATTTCTTGCTAAATAATTAGAATTTAAATAACTGTGACTTTGTTTTAATTCAACGTAAAATAAAAGCAAAAAAATCGTTTATCGTAATAATTTCTTATAATAATTCAGATTTCTTGATCGTTATTGATACTCGTAAATCCCGAAATCAATGCCACGATTAATGCCTGTTACTGTGGTGATGGATAATACCTGAGTTTAATTTCGA